>NDXB01007044.1:9391-39098 GCA_002631895.1 Agapornis roseicollis
CCCCCCCCCCCCCTTTTTCTTGCCTAATTAACAGATCAGATGTTGGAATAATTATGAATAAACATCAGGCAGTGTCATTTAGCGACTGGTCACTTAGACTAACCCGTGATGAGTCTATACACATCCATACAAGGGATTAAGCTCCCAGCACAGCTGTAACCAGGACTGCTCAGATCCGGGCTCCATTTTTTGTGCAGGACACAGCTCTGACATTCTGCTTGTTATACAGGAATTCAGAGTTAACAGTGAATAGTCCTATTTCACTTCTCAGTGAAAGAGAATACTGGTGCTCCTCACAATAACAGTCTTTTCTCATACAAAGCCAACACTGGTATAAGCACAAATTATGCTAGTAAGAAGTGATGTGAATTGGTAACAAAGAAGCTTGATCATCGTGATGGAGACAGACAGTCACAGGCACAAACTAAATCTCAAACACAAATTAATTCCTCATTCATTCTTCTGAACTCCGGTGCTACAGCACACTTTGTAAAAGTTGCATCAAAGGTAGCAGCTGGAAATTATATTGTTTCAAGAGCTGCAAATATTCTCTGTAGAGAAATTTTAAGCCCATGAACTTTTCCTTTTCTTGTTTTTTTAATTTTATTTTTTTTTAAATAGTTCATCAAAATGCATGCAAAGCAGAACTAGGAATTGCTTCATGGCTTTATTTTTTAAATTGCCCATCTTTTTATTCAGTGGTCTTATAAACATAAAATTGATTAAATGGACAGCTTTCTTTCTACGCCAAGCTAAGCTACATCTCTCCTTTTTTGAAAGCTTCCTAAACATGCAAGCACTCCATAAAAAACTAACTGGTGCATGCAGAAGCAATGCAGTTCACAAATGAAGCAGTATAATGTCAATGGTTTGAAATTGTTCAGTCTCAGTTGTTTTCCAAGTCAATGCACTGGCAGTCTTGCCTGAATGCAACTAGTCAATAGAGGGAAAATAAATAGAGCATTTCCAGAATTCACCCATCAGCACTGAGAAGTGTCTGCTTACTATTACACAGTTTTAACATGTCATAATCGTTTTTCACAGTATAGAAACCCTTCTTATGCCTGGGACAAAGAATGAATGACTATTTTAGCACCCTATACATATCTTCTAATATAAACTCCATGCAAACTGTATTGATTATATTATTGTAAGTGGCATGTGTTATTCAAATAGAATCCGAATCCTTTAGCCTATTTCTAATGCTACGTTATGAACAAAAATATCTAATTTGGATATCTAAAAGCACAGACTCATTTTAACATTCCTGTAAGTATCTACATTGAAAGAGCTCCCTGTAATTTCAGGTATAGTTGAACACCACAATTTATGTGCAGTATTATTCCTATAAAGAGTCCTAGTGACTATTAAGTTGGACAGGTTTTGCTCACATAGGTAAATGCTTTAGTGCCCCAGCCACATGACTCTAAACACTCGTACATTAAGCAGCAGAGATACAACTGTACCCTATCTTTCTATCTTTTATTTCTCCCATACCTGTATGACAAGTGCTATGTCAAATAGCACCACTAGGCTGAATACTACACAATGAAAGAAAGGAAGTAGACCAGCAGCCACATTGCTCCACTTTTCTTTGGAAAAATCAAAAAAGGTTATGCCTTCCTTTCCAAGCATCTAGATGCTTAATTGCATCTAAGGTGCTATGCTTACTTAGATAAGGTCCTTGCAATGCTGCATAATTACAGAAAGGATCAGATACAGTCTGAAAAATAAGGAGAAGTATGTCCTTTCCAATCCCCTGCCTTGTTATCTGTCACCTGGATGAAAATCATGTGAAAAAAAATATAAAGAGAGGAAAAAAATTCCCCTTCAGACCCAAGAACACACTAACGCCCATGGATATAAATGTTACAATAAAAGATCAGGATGACTACTAGCAAAGCTTTTATAGCTTAACAGTATTTTGACAACAAATGTTCATATTTCATTTGAAATTTATGAAACCTTTGTGCCTGTAATCCCATGAGCAGCTACATGGTAAATGAAAGTAGCAGGCAGTCTAGATTAATAATATTTTGCTTCATACTGGAAGAGCATTCTAAGGAAAAGAAATTTCGCTTTATCTGCTCTCCCACTTTCTTTTTTTTTTTTTACAGTCTCTGTATTGGAACAGATTCAGAGCTCTAAAACCTGCTTAGAAATATTCACAGGCGCCTTACTAATTTATGAGAAACTGAAGGACCCATCACAAGGTATAAGCAAGCAATTTAGGAATAACAAGTAGAGGGGTATGATACATGGCAAAATACCACTGCTCCTAGTGTTAGAGAGCTATCAGTGGTTTAAATCAAGTTCAAGGGGAATACCTGGATTAAGCTTCTGTACTTCATATTCTAATAAAAAATTGGCATGGAAAAAAAAAAAGTTTCCCTATGAATCATAGCCTTTGCTTTCACATTTTCACAGTTTAGACATACATGTATGCTAAAAGCTCAAGTGAGGCTTCTTGCACTTAAATGTCTAAGTGTCTAAGTGTCTTTTTCAACAGCTCTATTTATTCTCAAGCATACCCAACACAAAGTGTTGGGGATTTTATGTTTTTTAAAAGTACTCTTTTAGTGCAAGCTATCATGGCAAACATGATGTGGGCCAATTATGTGCCTAGGAAGTAGATATTTATTTTTATTAAAATTTTCCTGTCTTTTTTGAACTCTCATGTGGACTTACCTCACATGCACAAGGTATATTAAGTTAGCAAGACCAGACTCTGATTCCTTGTTTTGTTATAAAGCACAAGACACAGAAAAGGTAAGAAAGGAAATGAAAGATAATTTATTTCAAGCAGCAATTGTAGATACACTTTTAAACAATAGTTATTAAAAACAATTTTTTTTTATGGAAAATACAGTTTTGTTCAGGTATTCTTAATTTCAAGTAGTTATGTGGCTTTTCATTTCCTGAGTTTTATGTCAAAACTTAACACTTCAGCCTCTGAAAACCAGTACCTCTGAAAAACAAATACTGAATTCACCATTAAATAAGATTACACAAAAAATTCTTAGGTACTTCAGCTGTAAGATATTGCTGTAAAGAAAGTACTTGCTACAAGCATTTAGGTCAAAACCATTGTTCACTGGTGAGAGAAAGGCTGGGAAAAGGGTGAAGCAGACAACTGTGGAAAGGTGAAGGACAGAATGGGGAAGGAGTAATATAAAAACAAAGTTAAACATAGAGTTGAGGCAAACTATTTTACTCACTCAATAAAAAGTGTAAGACAGGGCATTAGATGGCTGTAGGAAAATCACACAGAAGATACACAAAGGTAAAGGGAGGTACCTGAGAACAATGTTATTATAGATACTTTGTCACTAAGGGACTCTATATCCAAACTAATAAAAAAATTAAATTAAAAATACTGAGATATGTGATTAGGGTACCAAATCTCCAATAATAATAATAAAAAAAAAATACCTTGTTAGCTGTGATGCACAAAGAAATAAATTTCTTTGACTTAAAGTGGTTGCAGAAAGACATTCTCAGTCTAGAAGTCCAAGACTTCACATGTGGAAGAAACGACTGGTCAACATTTTGGCAGTGATCAAAGGAACATCAAAGTAACGCTTATGGAATATATTGCTAAAAGAGAAGCTCCTTTTTAACTCAGAGTTGAGTTATAGTTTGATATATGCAAGAGTGCTTTAAAATCTTTCTCTTTCTTTTATTTATTTAAGATTCATCCTAAGTGGCTGTCATTTTTTGAGTCAACTTCCATTACTACTTTTGACATAAAACTCCATGGACTCCTTGGCTGCTAGAGTAGAAAAACTTCCTTTATCTTCTCATTTTCCAAGAAAAGGTGAGTGTAACAGGGGAAAAAAAAAAAAGGGCAGTCACCCTGATGTTTGCTTTCCAAAGAGCATGCCATAGTGATGATAGTGATGACTTAGTGATTAATCAAAGAAAAGAAAAAAAAGTCCTGTGTTTTTGCTAATATACTACAATTAACATTTACCACCAAAACTAGAATATGAGAGTTATATTGCTTGAGCTCTTTCCTCATAAACACACTTTGGACTGTCAAATACATTAGAAACCAAAGGAAGTCTTCCATCAGCATCTGTGCTGAGTGGATTCAATAACAGTCTAACCAATTTACTATAAAACTTTTATAGAAGCGTTATATACCTGCATCAGGTTCACAGTTTTATTAATTTACACAGATTTTATGGTTTCTTGAAGTTCTTATGTCTGAAAGAATGAACTGATACCCAAAGAAAGCTGAGTCTAGTGAGAAAATGATCTGCTTAAATACCATTCAGTCTCATAAAAGAGTAACTATACAGTAGTTACACCACCATCTACATTTCCATATTTATAAAACTGATATAGGTATAATCGGCTAATAACTTCTGCTCCTTCTAATGCACAATAAAATAAGTTTTACTGATCAGCTTTGTGGTTTAACTGCTGACTTGGAGGGAGAGGTGGGGTCTTGAAGGAGAACATGGCAAAGGGAGGATTAGGGGATTTCTTTTTGTTTTCTAAAGAGAAAGGTCCAGGCTGTAATTGTTCCTCTGAGTTCACATTCAGGATGCTCCAGAGCAATAAATTAGAGACAGGAGTTACCCAAAATAAGACTAAATCATTTACATATTTTAACATCAATATATTTTATACAGTGAGACTCATCCAGAAACCACTGGCTTTGTTTCTGTGTCCTGCATTGTTAGCAGCCAAGTCCAAGAACTAACTGTAAAATTTCTACAATAAGTTTTGGCCTAAAATCAGATATTGCCTATTGAAGTATACACCGTTCTGTACCATATTATATTGCTCATGATATCAGAAACTGTACAATTACTGAGCAGCTAAGAGCCTATCCAGAGTCTAAAAGCCAACTCCATTATCAGTACTTAATAATTTCATGATGGAACATTTTCTGTAATTATTACCCCACAAACAAGCACAGCTTACATAACAGCAAACTTACATAGGAGTAGAATAAGTCATGAGAATACTGTGGTATAAAAACTCGCTTGAAGCAGAGCAGATTATTGTCTATGGGTAAAGCAAATGGGTTTGCTCAGTAAGAGGTAACTGCCTCACCCTCCTAGGCCTAAGGAGTATTAAGCACAACACTTCAGGGGCTGAGCAACTTGACAAAATGAGCATGTAGTCACATCCTGCACCATCTGGACAAGCCCTGCCAAACACATTACTAATAGTGTGGGTGTTTGTATTTACTATATACATGGATACATACATGCACATATACATGTACATATACAATGTATAGAAAAACATATACAGTATATAGAAGTGTATATATACATGCTATATACACTACTTCTATGTATACAGAGGATATATGCATGTATATATAATATATAGAATTTATATGTATGTACATAGAATCACAGAGTGGTTTGGGCTGGAAAGGAGCTTAAAATCATCCAGTTCCAAGCCCCTTGCCACAGGCAGGGATGCCTCACACTAGATCATGTTGCCCAAGGCTCTGTCCAACCTGGCCTTGAACCTTGCCAAGGATGATGCTGATTCTATGTGTGTAGATATATATACAGAAGTGTACACACACACGTGTGCACACTCAGATGCACACCCAGAAACTTCTGGATAAAGGAACGTCAGACAGAATTTTTCAGCAGAATCAACCTGAACTGGAAGCAAGTCCCTGTGTCATCAAATCCTCTTTGGGACTCTCACCGAGAGCCTGCACTGCACTCTGGCTTCAAGAGGAGTGTGTTACTCTAGTCAAGCACAGGGTAAAACTCTAGTCAAGCACAGGGTTCAGTTCCATGTTTGCTTAGACTGAAAGTCTTCTGAGCTAAGTAAATGGATTGAAGCCAGAAAGTTTAATAGTTTGTGTATCTTCAATTAAGCTAAAAACCTGTAAATAAACTGGTAATGATAGGGGATTGAGTGTGCTTAACCCGGGCCTTCTCTAAGTCCTTTTGCCCAGCTGGTGGAACTTTGGTATTACCCCAACAAACAACCAAAGACTTTTAGTGGGTAAATAGTTTTCAGTGGCTCTTAGGGCAGAAAAGCAACTCCAAGCAAGATGCTGTCATGATTTTGGAGTGTCTTTGTTCCAGATGTTATTTTTATTATTTTCACAACATCATGATTTTACTAATACTTAGAGACACACAATTTCAAAAACAAAGCTACACTAAATTACAAAGTCAAGTCCAAATAATTTTGTTAGGTTAATTTTCCCCATATTTTCTCCACACTCAAATTAGGTGAATCAAACACAGATAATTTAATATCAGAGCAGTATCTTCAAAGGTGTATTTCCTAAATAAGATAATATGCAGTGCACACTGTATCTGCAAGTAGTCAGAGATCTGTAATGTATGCTTTAAGGAGAGAAGGGCATGAGAAGATCTGATAAAACTCAGGATACTTAATCTCAAATACAAAGAACAAAAAGAGAGTCTTCCTTGAGGTATGACACAGACAAGACTGAACAAGTGAAGGAAGTCAATAGGAAGCTTTACAGTAAAATCAAATAGATCCTTATTTCTGTAATGCATATGACTTCACTTATGCAAATCCCTGTATATTTTAAGACCATAGTTTTTAAATGGTTCAGTTGGATATTCCTTGTACCCTTCACCCCAGTGCTCTGAGCCATAGCAGACATGGGACTGTATTACAGCCCTTTCTTTTTTTAAACAAAAATTCTGCTCACATGTAAGAATTATATTGATAAAATACAAGGAAGAGAGCCTTAATTATCATGTCATATAGCATACTATATCATAAATCAAGAAATAGTACTCTCATACAGTTCTAAATCACTTTGTCACCCACAAAGACCACATAAAACAGGAGGCTTGATCCACAGATAACAGTTACCCATCCAGAAGGTATTTTTTGGATTCTCTCCCATCATCCAACATTCTAAAGGTCAAACAGAAAGTTCCTAATGAAATGCAGAAACAAAAAAGATGAAACCAATGTAACAGTTTCTCTGGTACAAGTTACCAGAGAAATGTTGTGACTCTACACATTAAGTAAAATTATAGTAGGAGGGATTCTGCTTAAACCTTGTACATGATAATAATTATAATAATTCATATAGTGAAAAGATTGCAAAAAATAAGAACCTTAGTTTTGGTTAAGTTTCGATGGAAGTCTCCTTTATTGTCCATGTTTTTCAGTTAGAAATTTCAATTGCTGCCTTCAAGAACTTAAATAAGAAATCAGAGAAAATAAAATCAGTCAGTTTAAATGATGTATCAACCAGGGAACCTAAGATAAATTAAGATATATACACTTACATTACAAGTAACTCATGGTAGTCACAAGTCCTCTTTTCTCATATAGAATCAATATGTGGTTGTGCTTCTTCAAGAGAAGCCAAAGTGAAAAATACCGTTTTGGTAAAAAGATCTGCTTACACACAGTATAAGCAACGGAAGAACAAAGTAGATATTAATAGAAAATATTTAATAGTTATTTTCACCTTCAGTTGAATTCTGCCCTATATTATACTCCTGAAATAGAAAAATCTTAAAATAATGACAAATCCCCAGGCATCTTCTAATAAGGGTACTATAGAGATTTAGAGGCCTCTAGTGATTTCTGGAGTGCTAGTTTATGTACCAGCATCAGACTGATGTTTCTGCATTGAAAACCTGCAGCCGATCATTCTCACATTATTTTGGGTTTGTTACATGTTGTGGGAATCATATTATTTTCTATTGAATTAGCACACTGAAAGCTCAGTCAAGATCAGGTTTCATTGGTCCAACAACAAAAAACATACAGAGAGCTGTACTGCAGCTCCTGCTCGCACAGCTTCCTACTGCCCAGGTTCACTATTTCAGAAACTCGAACCCCACTAGAATATTCATGTCCATAGGGAGCAACATGGATTAGCACAAGCTATGTGTGGGCACCCAGAGTCCTACCTGCCTGCACCTGGGTGGCAAACAAAAGTCAAGTTATGAAAGCAGATTTAGAGGCTGCTTTTTTGCTTATTTTTAGCTCAAGAATATTGTTCATTGGGTAGAATAAAAGAAAACTATTCTTGGTGAAGCATTCCAGGGTTTTCCTGATCCTCTTGACACACCTTTTCAAGATTACAAGTTGTTTCAAGATACATGAAAAAATTCAGCCATTGTCTTCATCATACCACCAGGCATGATGTATGTCCTGTGTGTAATCTAAACACAGAGTAACAACTCACCAAAGCTAATATGTAAAGGGATCTTGGCATGAACCCTGACCAAAACACACCATTTAAAAACCATCAGTTGGATAGGAAAGGCTTCTCAAGAGATATCCTTTTTTTTTTTTTTGCAGCCAAAATTCCTTCCCTCCTACACCGTTCCCTACAGAGCTCTCAGCAGCAAAGCAATTTACTCTGGTTACTAGATCTACAATGCTAACAGCATTTTTTCTTCTCAAAGTCATTCAGAGGGATGGGTAAACCAGACTCAGTTAAAAACAACCAACAAATTAGAATTGCAGTGCTGAATTTTCATAGATATAGCTTTTAGCAGGAAGGATTAAGCTCCCATTCCTCTGAGCCCTGCATTTTGCAGTGAGGCTGCATGCCTAGAACTGTGGCAGCAAAGTACGTGGCTGGCATCTATCCTCAGTGCACAACAATTCTTGACACAACCTAACAGCTCATTGAAAAGCAACAAAAAGGTCCAAACTACAAAGGCCAGAACATGTAAGACATTGGATTAATTTGGTATCCTTGATCCCAAGAAGAAGTACCCAAGAAGAGAAGATTCTGGAAACTTTCCTGGTGGTTAGAGAAGAAATAGGCATTCCCTATAAAGCAGCCTGATTCTCAAACTGACTTTTAATAAATGATCTAGTGATACTTTCTAAACCCAGGTATTTTTCCTGTCTCACAAAAGTAAGAGCAATTTTTAAAAATGATGATTTAAACACATTTTTAAGAGTTTGCACCTTGCTGGTTTTCATCTTTCTTACTCTTTGCAAATTATGGATACCTGATGCAGTGCTTTCCCTATCTTTAACTCATGCACAGACAGACAATTTATAGCTCATGGTTCAATACTACAAAAACATCCCAGCGTGGACTCGTCTCTTGAGTTCAACTTTCTCTTTCCCTATATTATACATCCTGCTTTAGGCTGAAGATCTGGGAAAAAAAAAAACAAACAAGCACTGAAGTTTCTTACACTTTTGAATAGTTTCCCTTTGGTGATAGTAAATGCCCCAGAGCATGAGCCATTTATAACTTCTGCAGAAACAAATAAACAAAAGATATGTAACAATACACTCTAGGAAGTTTTCTTAACCTCTCAAGGGGCGGTTAGGCAAACTGCTCTAATATGAAGTTTCCACCCATGATGTCTATGAGAAGAATAGAAAATATGATGAGACATCACCTATTTTCCATCTGAAACATCCTTAAAAGCAATAGGACCTGGTGGGCAAACTGAGATGGGCTATTTTCCTGCAGGATTTTTTTTTTACAGCACTTGAGTCAATAGGGTAGTCCCCCTTCCTCTCAGCTACAAAAAGATATGTATCCTCTTGCAAACAGAGAAGATCACATTAAAGATGTGTACAGTATGACAGGCAAAATCAGGCAGTCTGGTAGCAGCCATCCTGTTCTGTAAGTTTCCTGCGAACCACAGTGAAGGTACTGGCACAAAAAATCCTGCACTGCATACTGCTGCAGCATAATTAATTAAGCCTGACAACACCCCTGTGAAATACAATAGGTCTAACCACTAAACCAAATCATTCTTATAAACATCCAAATGTCAGCAAGTGAATTTATGTCAGATTTACTATTTACTCACAGGAAGAAAAAAAAAAACAAAACAAAACACCACAAACAAAAAAAATTAAAAGAAAGAAAAAAATCACATATAGCTTCAAAAAAAGCACATTACATTAAGTAAAACTCTCTTATACTTTTGAATAGTAATAAAGAAATCATGACAGCCTTTTACAGGGATAATGCCTCAGAACATCAGTAGATAAATCTTTGAACAGGTAAGAAGTATTATCAGGATTTCCAATAGCAGAATCATACGTTATGCTTGAGAATTCTAACATTATACATGAAATATATTAACTAATAACTCATAATGACAAACTAAATCATTAAAATAAACCAAAATCTCATTAATACAAAGATTTTGATAGTTGGATGGGCTAGGTGGTAAGGAAAAATGTACTTTATAGGATATTACACTTTCAGTATCTGGTATCCCTAACAACAAAACACTGAGACAAACATAGATGTATGTTCCAAAAGTAACTCCAGCTTAGTTCTTTATGACTGTAGCTTGAAGGATTTTATTTTCTGTATCATCTTTAAAGTGGAAGTGCAGTCACTAGCCGCTGGCTGCACTGTTTATCATAAAGTCAGCTCACTTAGTGCTGTCCAATTAAAATAAACTACAGCTGCAATGTATCACTATTTTTGTAAGTATCTGAAAATGTTCTTACAAAGCCCAACCTCCAAAAATAAAACATAAATGAAAAGCAACAGTTCACTTGGCACCCATCTCGGAGTGGATGTTTTGACATTATTTTCATGATATTAAATACACATTTTCCACTTAAAAACAAGAAGCTCCTGTCACAAATGATTTATATTTTAAAATACTTTACACGACATAGGAAAGACATATTATAGCTTGCTGCTGTAACCTTTTGAAATAAAATATGGGAATACAAACAATATATTTTTCCTTAGATAATTTCTTTGACTCTTGGTTCTTATTGCGACAGACAGACAACATTTCAGTGCTAGCCAATGTCATACAGTATCATTAAATAAAATGTCCAAACTCTATCTGACTTCCTACAAGATGTTCACTTAATTTTAAGTTACTTTTTTTCTATTGCTGTCTTTTAGTTCACTCCTGGAAAAATGACAGACTACAAAACTTTTCCTTACCATCTTTCAACCAACTATGGTTTCAAAATTATTTATTTAAGTAAATCTGGGAAAACCAGGGTCTCATGACATGTTTGTACACGTCATTTCAAGCATGATGAAAGAGCAGGAAATAAAATACAAACTTTTTTTTCTTTGTTACTGACTTTGTTCTAGTTCTTCCAGACATCACTTTTAAACTCAGGCTGCCACCAACAGACAGAACACAGACAAGAGAAAGGGATGCTCATCTGCAGTGCATGGATGTAAGGCAGCAGTGAGGCCCCATTCACTAACAGCAACTAAGGAATGTATATAAAGTAAAAACAATACAGCACTTACATAATGCGCTAAGTTCTCCTGCAGAAGATTTCTGGGTGGACAGCACTACAGAAATTGCACAAACATCTTGAAGTACCTATAGAAATTCTATAACTAAAGGAAGATTTTGTGTGTCTGGAGATCCACAAATTTTCTTATAGTCCATTTATAAAAGTTCAACTCTATTTAGATAAAGAACAACACTGCACCTTTAAGAAAATGTTATTTTTCCTGAGGCCCTATCAAGGTAAATTTCATCAGTATTCAAAGAATGAGCAAAGCACTTCAACAATTTATTTCAATAAAAGAAGACTTAGCTGAAAGGAGTATAAATGATGAGAACTTGCTTTAAACTGATTTATTCCCTGCAGCAATAAAAGGAATGTTTCTTCACTCAGCTGTTTAATATGCAAATATGCAGAGCATCCAGCTTCTGACAGCACATCATTAATAAAACCTTGCACTAGGCAGAGCTCCTGATATTTCATCCTGATGAAAATACATGATGATGATTTTAGACTGTATAATTTCAGAGTTGGAACAATGTACTTCCCAGTGATGGAAACTCGGAAATCTACAGTTACAGCATAGATTTTTTAATAAGTTAACCTATTTCTGTAAGTTTGTAAGAATTGCGAACACAGAAAAGCTTGTTTCCAAAACCTTTCAACTGGACAATCCAAACCTCAGTTTGGGAATCAGTAAATAAAACCCCACATTATATATAAAAGATAAATATATACAGAAGACAAGAGAGGATTTCTTTTTTAATCAGCTATTTCCTCTCTTATTTACCAGGCTTCATGCACTTAGAAAATTCCCTGTACCTGAGCCCCTGTATATACATACTGATGTATCTTCAGTAAATGTGGAAAATAATCTTATCCCTTAAAATGAATTAAAGCAAAAATAAGGAAAAAAAAAGTTTGCAATTGTACTTCTTTCCATTAAAATCTATGAAGATGAACTTGTTTATCTGACTATGCTGTAGCATTCTACTGTGTTTACAGCCAAATTAAGTACACACTTTTTTCTTCGTTGCTTGTGCTAACTCTTATACTCCTCCCAAAAAAGTTTTCAAAATGGTCAAAAACTATCAGATGTTTGAAATAGGGAAAGGAATATTTGCCAATGCTTTGCTCTGAAGTCTTTCCAGTCCAAAGTTGGACACTGGAAGCTGTGCAGAAATGTTGCATTTTTAAAGCATTACTTTGTGTAGAATTGATCCTAATGGTCAACAGGGAATGTCCATTTCTTTATTGGAACTGATACTCACACAGACAATGCTGATCACTTCACAACATGGAAATCCAAGGACTACCCATTTGCTTGCAATAGTAGGTAACAATTGACAACTTGCTAAAGTCTGGTGTTTGGTTTTTGTTTTTCGTTTTGTTTGTTTGTTTTTTTTCTGGCTGAAACAAACTGTTCTTTTGACACAGCAGTGCTCCGTCAAATATGAAGAGAGACCCTTCTTGCACTGCAAGAACAAAAAAAAATGACTTTGCGTTTTAATTCAAAAATATTTCTACTGTGAATCTATCATTTAGTGTATTTCAAAGAAGTTTGAAGGATTTTCCTTTGAATCATTTCCCACTGGGTACCTAGGAAACAAAACATCTTCAGGGCTAAATTTCAGGGGAAGTCTTGCAGGTTTTAGTAAACTTCTCCAAGCCAGTACTTTACATGTTTCTGTTTTCTGTGCATGGCAATACTCCCTCATAACTCAAATGGGATTAACCAATTAAACATTTCCCAGTAGTCTCTAAAATAGCTGCTCTTGGCATGTTTTTTGCATGGAACAAACCTCAGCGGGAGGATATGATAGAAATCTTGCACTATTTAAATATAGAATTGGGACATCAAAGAAAGGGTTGTATTGAAATAACATGGATAATTAAGGAAGTGGAGAACAGTAATAACTGATTTACATAAAATGCTAATAAGCCTCTTGACTTGTTCGGCAATTTCTGCTTTAGGCATAGTAACTGCGGGTTCAAATTTGTGTACTGATTTTATTTTAGTATTTTCTTTTTCTTCCTTTTTTCCCTGCTATATTTTAAGCCCTCTACAGCCAGGTCACTCTGCACCTGGCAACAAATCTTTTTCAAAACAACACCCTGAAGAAATCAGAATCTCAGTTTAAACTTGTGTAAAAGTTTTGTACACATTTGTATCCAAGTAGGCATACAAAGCACAGAGTATGAGGCCTTTAATTACGTGTCTGCATGTGTATGGATTCAGACTGTAACCCTTCTATTTTAGCTCACTTTCATGTCATGCTGAATAATGTGTTACAAACGATCAATGACATATTAAAAATGTTAAATGCTCTCCACAATTACCCAGACTGAAAGACTTTGAAAACAACTGGAGTGTAATGGGGAGAATGTGTTTCCATGGTGTTATGCTTCTTCCTACTTGGAGGGCAGTGCACCAGCACTATAGGTTATAGATATTTTACACTGTACCCTTGTGCCATTTGCTTCTGCAAAGAAATGATATGCTCTGAAATTCTTGTTTTATTTTTCTTTTCTACTGATCTCTTCTCACAGTGCTACAGCAGCAGTGGCTTTGAGATGTGAATGTGAATGAGTGTCTGAGCTGTTCCTTCAGGACATGTCTGCGTATTGACCTTCAGCTTACCCTGTTTCCCTGTGAGCCCTCTAAGCATGATCCATCGCTTTCTCAGGCCATTCTCCCTTCACCCCATTGATGGGTTTCAGAGCTACTTAAATTTCAAAGTCCTGATGCGTTGCAGCAGTGGCCAGGGCTCAGCTTTGCTCACTTATAGATTGTACAAGGTCACAATAAGGGAAGGGGAAAAAAAGCCAGAGCATTTATCAGGATGTATTGCTTTACTTTTTCTATCCATCACACAGGCGATGATTCTATTTTAGTGAAAATCCATTGAACTCAGATCAAGTCAGATGGCTGTTATCATTGGAAACTCAAGAGCTGTCACACCATAATCGGTACAAATGAACACTGAAACGTGGGGCTTGAGGCCGCTTAATGGTCTTTAGTGAATTTTTTTTGTGCTGCTTTTTAAACACCACAAAATCATTTTACTTAAGACATTTCAGTTTGAGAAGACCAAGACTTTGTTATTCAAGCACAGTTGATTCAGTTACAGGTGATCTGACAGGTACTGTGCAATTAAACGTTGTACACCAGTATGCTCTCTGCCCCCTTCACACACCAGTACATGCATATAGACCATCCATACAATCACAATTGTTTGCCAGAAAGCTCTTCTGATTGAGGTAATCTTCTGTGATACACTTCCCACTTGTAACAGACCATACCACAGTGCAGTATTAACAGGAACTTTTGCAGCAATACTGCTTTGTGTTTGTGAATGAGCTTTTGTAAAGCTTCCCTGTTGTAGGCTACCCATGCAAGAAGGAGCTATGTGTACACATGGAAGGAAGAAAGCAAGTCTAACTTCCCTACTCTTTCTCAAAGCATAAATAGGTTAGTATTACATTTTAATAAAAGGTTTGGGATCCTGGCCATACTTCAAAACATTAGAAAACTTTCACTACACAGATATGGAATTAATGGATATTATTCAGTATAATTACAAGTGCATTCGAATTGCATCAGAAATACAGGGAGTGAAAGGGCATAGCCATCATACCTGACAGAGTTTGTTCTTCCTGCAGTCCAAGCATGCTAATTATTCTTATGCTTAGGCTTCATTCTACTTCCTATCAGTTGTGACAGACTCACCTTCTACTTGTTTTGATTTCATCACATGTGCATGAAAAATACCAGCTAACCCGGGTTCTAGAGGATGTTGACAGATAATTAAAATTGCCTCTCTAATTAAGAGAAAAATAGCAACTGGCAACAACTTTGCTCCATGGAAAAACAAGCCATTCCATAAAATTGTTATTTGCCTACTGAAGACCCATAATAAAATAATTGCCATGCAATTTCTGAAAGTACAAAAACAACCCAACCCTCTTCACTTGCCAGACAAACCCATTCCCCAGACAGATGATTTACACTACTTGCTCAAAGTAAACTATCCAGCTTCACATGCAAATCTTTGCCTTGAACACCCCCTTCTCCACTATAGCTACAGAATATGGCAGAGGAAATACGTGATTGTTCTCTAGGAAAGTCCTAAGCTATGGAGCTTTTGATTACTTAAAGTATGTTTAGATCTTAGGTTTTGACTGTTTCCCATGGAGCTAGTACAACACAAGAAATATTACAAACCATAGAAGATAATGGAGCAAAGGAACAAAGGAGCAAAGGATGAGTACCCTAATGTAGCCATCATTCCCACTGAACAACGAAGAACAAGGCATATTTATTATTACTATTATCATAAAGCACACATAGCACCTTATAAAAAGAACAGTCAAAGCCTGCTAGCTAACTTGGCAGATATAAGTCTCCTGTCACTGCCATATTCACGAGGCCAGCATGGCCTATCCAGTCCCTAATGGCAGCTTCAAGGCTGCTCTAGCGTGGTTCCAGCTTCCAGTGAAGTGCAAAACTGAAAGAAATAAACCTTAAGCAAAATGTGCTTAAGGCATGCTTTCTTCTCACCTGCTTGCTTCTTGGAGTGACCAGTGTGCTGTGAAAAATCTGCTTTCACATTCTGTAGCATAGTGCAGGAAATGCTTGCTCCTAAACATGCCAACCACAGGAATGGAGTGGGGATCATGCAATGGAGGTCTCTGTGCATCTGGACATCTAATACAAACAACTAGTTCGTATTTTGCCCGAACAAGATTTCCAAGCAAAGCCACAGGGAACAAGGCCTGTAGTTCTCTGTTTTCACCTCTCAATGCTTCCTGAAGATCTGGAAGAGGGCAAAGCGAAGGCTCTGCAGAAACTCTTCAGGAGCCCCTTTAAAACTCCTGCAGAATAGTATTAATAAGCCTTAATGTAATGGATCAAACCCTGTGCTCTGTGCCTCAAGAGGCAGAAAATCTTAAATAGCCTGGTATTGTATCTTCAAGTCTTTCTTTCTAAACATTAAACCAAATAAAATTTGGAGAAGCTCTATGTTTAAAATAGTGTATTTTTCTTTAATGAGAAAACTACATCTTAACTTTCAGCTCAATAAAAAAATTATTATAATTTTTGTGGATAATTTAAATGTAGCAAGTAACAATTCACAGACTTGTAGCTGTAGTCACCTTTGCATACACTGCAAGCTTAGGGAAGAGCACACACTGTGAGAAGAGCTGTGTTATGATATGCTTCCAAAAGTGAAATATCTTGGGTAAATAACTGACTTCATCCTATATTAACAGTGGATATCCAAATAGATGGAACAGCTAAAAATATGCATAAAATGCATATACTGAAAATCTTCTTACTGCTCACTGATTTGTAAGATAAATCAAGACATTAGTGCCATCACTATTCTCTGCTCCCAGGTATGGGGCTGGGCAGATGAGACAGGATGGATTGAGCCAGGGGACTCTTCAAATGATCACAGCTAAAGAGAATGGTTTCTTCTTTATATCCTTCACTTGAACTTTGTTATTGCACAGGGGGCATCTGGAGAGTAGGATATGTGTTGTTCAACTATACCAGTAAAAACTAATTTACCTTCAATAAAATTTCTGATGTCATCCATTTTTGCAAGCAAGCCTTCTAGCAATTCTCTACCAATTTTTGTCAACTATCCAGATACTGGGCTATTTGCAAAAGAGATGTTGTACGAATCATGCACTTGTATTTTTATCCGTTAAGCCTTTTGCTTTCTATCCTGTCAAAAACTTCTTTTTCACAGCTTTTCCTCCCATGTAAGGGAAATATATTCACCGTTTCCTGTAACCGTGATGTCTTTCGCTGAAGTTTTGGGACACTGAGTAGCAGTGGCAGGCACTATTTCACACGGGCCTTTAATCCCTTTGAACACTTCTATCTCCTGCTGTAGGGACCCAAGAAATTCAGTTCACAGTATGTGCTTCATAGTTCCCACTGCAGCACAGCAAGGCCTGACTTCTCAAAATTCTAATGTCACATGATTTCCCAAAGCACAAGGGCCTATCTAGGTCTTGCTTCTTTTTCCCACAAAGTTGAACTTTTCAGGAATACATCTGTAAAAGCCTGGATATTTCTGGCAAATACCATATGGGCCCAAAGCCTGACAATTCAGTTTAAGTACAATTAAAAACTCTAATTAGGTAATTTAAAAGGAAAAGGGAAAAAAAGGCAAGCAAACCAAACTGAAAGCTTTTAGCTTCTTTTTTATATCAACAAATGCATGTTTTCATCATACAGCTCTTACAGGTTGTGAATGTTAATTGGCCAACGATAATAAAGTGCTCTGAAATCCTGATATGGCATTGAAGTTACCACAGAAATATGTTAAGACTTGCCACTGATTTACTAAATACAGTCCATAGAGATAACAACATTAAAATAAATGGGCATAGATTCTGGCATGAAAACACATACAGCATTTTCAACAACCTAAAAAAAAAAAAAATGAAAAAACCAAAAATGTCCCTCTTAAACAATTTTTTCTGGACACAAAATTCACTGCAACTTCCATCACTGAAGAGGTGATTTTCTTCCTCCATATCTTCTATGTCTTTAAGGCATTAGTGACAGTGGCTGTAGCAGGAGACGTAAAAGAACTGACACTCTGCTAGGGAAGGGACCATAGTAGCACAGTGGGCACTCGTGCTCAAAGGAGGACTGACATTATATGTCCCCATCCCAAATAACAGTTCTATATTCAATTCCATCCACTGGAGATGTCAGCAAGGGAAACAAGGTTATGTGGCAGCAGCTACCAGGTTTTACCTATCTATATAAACACATTTAAACGTGGGAAATAAGGTTAGGGGAATAACCTTGAGGTATGGACTTTTAGACTTATAACCCTCACAGAACTTCAACTTGAATGCTGCAAGTGGGAGAAAAAACAGAGCATGATATCAATACACCTACCACGAATATCCATTGGAAAGAATTAAATGTGTTACGTGTTTTAATACAGCCCCCGCCTGTGAACTGGGAATGCTTTTGTAGTGTGCTGCCTCATAGAGCAGACAAGCTTCTTAATAACTGGATGTTAGGAGAATTGAAGCAAAACTTTTATCTTTACTATAAAATATCTCTTTTCAAACACTAAGCTCCCTATGAAACCAGCATAACAATGCTCCTATTAGGTAAGCAAGGGACAGAGTGGATGTAAATCCCCATGGAATTAACATGCCTGCTCCTGAGTCAGCGCTGGGCCTCCCAGCATCGACCTTGCCAATCAGCATGTCTAGTTTTTCCCATTTCCCAATGGCACAGGCCTCATCTTCTCTCTGAAGAAATCAACCCCAGTATGTGGCACCTCTCCAAATTAGCACCACAAACCAGGGTGGGTTTCAGACTCTAATTAGAACTACTAGAAAGTCCATTTTTCAGTAATTTCCGCAGTATTTAAACAAAGCATATTAAAGAGTGTAGCTCTATGAAGTATATGGTTAGTTCGTAACATCAGAATAAGATGAACACACTTACCACTGCCTCCATGCCAGTTTTGGTTAGCAGACTTAGGGTAGGAACTTGGGATCTTTCAGTGAATAGATGCTAATTTGCCGGTGAAAGGTCATCAAAGCAGTCTGACTGCACTATCCTGTAGAGATACTGAAGTCTCTCATTCCTACACTATCTTTTGTCCCCCTCTGGTTTACCTAATAGATGATCCTAACAATTCACATTGGCAGGCCTTTGTAGTGTAATGAACACTATGTGGTCTGATGAATGCAACCACTGCACAGAAAACGTCAGTTCTTTCATTAAGAAAACCTTCCCAAGTTCATTGTATTGAACCAGCGCTCTAGCTATTAGGCTGATACATGACACAGTCAATTCCAGTTACACTTTAAGTGACTATTCATGTTCAGTGAATTCAATTTTTAAAGCTAATTTATATATGTTTAGATATTTACATGAATGCACATTTCATCCGACTTGTATGTCTTTTTCGGAGCTTTCTGTTATTGTAGTAGAGGGAAGAGGGGGAGAGGGAGGGAAACTTATTTCCGAACAGACCTGAAAATGCATAGCTGATGGAAAAAACACTGAAAACCGAATCAGCAGCTTTCTGAGAATATACTCTGAATTACTTGTAGGTAGAATAAATTGCCGTGTATGCATTTATTAATGTTAAATCAAATATCTGCATGAATTTCTTTTTAAAAGAATTACTGTTATTCACATTTATTTCTAAGGACCCATTTTCTGATATTAGCCAATACATTTCTTCCAGGTATGTAGTACTACAATTAGAGGCATGTAAACTTTTAAAGCAGGTAATTAAAAAAGTTAAGCTACTGCTGCTACTGAACACAATGCACCAGTTCTTTCATTAGGAAAACCTTCCCAAGTTCATTGTATTGAACCAGGACTCCAGCTATTAAGCTGTGTGATGACACACTTAATGCCTGCTGTAGTATCAATTTCATTTAAGCATCTTTTTTTGTTATCACCAGCTTTTCTGTACTTTTTTCCAACTTTGTTTATTGATAATTATCAGAGGACCACTGGTTCCAAAAGATAGACATATTTTCATTATAAATATCCTGTATAGCCCACAGGAGTAACAGCATTTCTGTACAGATCATGCTGAAGTCTTTGAAGCATTTACAGTGTGCACAGATCTTTAGAAATAAAAAAAAAAATAAGGTCTTTTATTGCCCCATTTGGATATTGAAAGACAGAATTTCAGCTTTTTTAGTCACATATTAAAAATGAACAGGCTGTTTGCTTCTTTTGAAATACATTGCAAGAATGTCTTAATGTGGATTTGTTTTAAATTGATTATAAACCATCAAGTCTACTTTTCTACAATGAAAAAAAAAAAGAAATATATATATGTACAAAAGATAAGATAGATATATAGGCATCTTGACTTTGCCAGGCTTAATATGTTTGCGGACTAAAGCTCTACTATTTAGAAAATAAAAATACCTTTCTTGATACTGCATTTCATAAGAGAAATCGCAATTATGGGATGCAGGGACTTTGTGGTTTGACATACTTTGCAAGCGGAGAAGGGGGATGCCCTTCAAAGTTAGAGGGTAATCATTATTGACCTTGTGCATTCAAGACAGCATAGCAGGTTTCTATATAAAGAAACTAACAGAGAGGTCATTGAAAGCACTAGTGAAGAGACATGAAAAAGAAGATAGGAGAGAATACAGCGTCAGTTAAGCAGGTTAAAAATTTAACTATAAATACATTTGAGAAGTGAAGAGAAAAACAAAAGAACATTTTTTTTTTGTAAGTGTCCTGCAAATCTATGGTTCTGCATTAAATGTTCTCTGTCAATTAAGTAGCTTTTACAACGTAATTATTAACTTTCAGAGTTTCTGCAAAGTTTTTTCCTCTTCCCTACACACGGTTTGAAGCACTCCTTTTTTTGAACAAAAGGGTATGTGCTTAAGGCAGGCACTCAGCAGGCAGGAATTTGGGTTCTGGTCTTCCCTTCTTTATTCATTCACAGAGTGTCTGGAAATCTCTCTTTGTTTCAATTTACCTGTCTGAAAAGTAGGTACAATAAAAGCCCCAGACATCTCCCCAGGGTTATATGACACTTAGTTTGGCACTTCAAAAAGCACAGTTTGTAGAACATTTTGAAATCATGGAATGAAAAGCATTATGTAATGAAAAATAAATTACTTTAGTATGATGAGGTTGTTCTGAAAATGTTCCATTAAAATGCTCTGGTTAGGAATATTAAACCACCAGGGATACACAATGAAGACCTTTAATATGCTTTTTCTTCTTTCAAACAAAAATTTAAAATAAGCTGTAACACGGGAAAGGTCTTATTCATGTGTACTTTCTGCTCCTATTTAATTCAATCCCAGCTACTATTATACAGTTTTCACATATTATCTGCTATCCCCTATAGATAAAGAATTACAAAATTGAAAGAAACAGAAATAAAAAGACTGGGGTCTTATATTTTTACTTTGATAAACAAAGATGCAAACCTGCTGACCTTTCTGTGACTTGTGCTATTTCTGTTCAACCTACAGCCTTATGATGGCTGCATAAATTTGGCCTCATTAGGCAAACCTCTCTTTTCTATTGGGTCTTTCATCTCAAGAATACCAGCCTACCATGCAGCTAGGAAACTGCAGTCCCAATACACTGAAAACCTCCACCAGAAGAGTCAATCATTCTTATTAATAGGTGCCCACAGCATCCTCGAAACAATCCACTTGCATGACTGTCCTGCCCCTTAAACCTTCCCTCCCCTTAAACCTCCCTCCCCTGTCAGCCCCATAGCATAGTTTCCCAAAATATGCTTCATTTTCAAGAGGCAGATTTATTACAGCCTTGTTATCACATTCGTACTCTTCCTGAAAAGATAAAAATAAGAAAGACCTTACAAGAAGATGCTGCAGCAATAGCTAAATCATAAATGTTTGATAAGGAATGGTTAAATCCAGACAAATAACTGTTCAATCCTACTTTGTATTAGGCAGATAAAGTCATACAGAAAATCAATATGATCTATTGAAATGAAAAAAAAGTCCAGCTTAGGGACTATACAGTATTATAGAATATGTGACATTATAAATCGGCTGCTTCCGTAAGTATTATAGAATGAGAAGTTGCATAGTTTTTATTTATTTTTGTGTTTATGAATGTAAAAGCAGAATGTGAAAATCACAATTTGTCAACAGGGCAAATGTGGGCAGCAGTGAAGTAGGTGAATATCTACAACCTTTTTATTTCCCCACTCTTGAAGGGAATACATAATGCTCTCTAGGGATAAAAAGATCTTCAGTCACCCACTAGCCCAGGGCTCCTGTCCACAGGCTGACAGATGTGCTAAAATTATAAGAGAAGTGTTGTGATGTTGACTCCGAAAGCAGCCATCATTAAGGTTGAAATTAGTATCCCCTCCCAGCCATTCAAATGTTAAAAAGTTCTGACACAAGGCATAATTGGACAACTTTACCTAGTGGGGATAACATTCCATTTTATCCTACTGACTTCTTTCTGCCTGTTTCATCCCTGCTCCAATTTAAATGAAGCAAACCAACTTTTTATACATCTTTCACTTGCACAAAACAAAACAAAAATCTGCTTATGCAGAAAGACATCTCAAAAGCAGACATACGAGTTCACAACTACATATACAAGTAGTATTGTTTAAGGCTATACTATTTCAGCTGACAACAGTATTTTAAATAAGATGCAGTTAAAAAAAAGACTGAAGGGAAATATAAACAGATGTCCTAATATGTATTAGCATCTGCTGAAAGAAACTGCATTTGAAAATGTAAAACACACTTTTCTGGCTATAAGTACTAATTAGTTACATGCAGTGTTAAGATACTTTAATCTCCTGAAATAAAAGTTTCTTGTGTATGTGTGGAATAAAAATTTCACTGGTCTTTATGTGTACTTGGATATATCTCCAGCAAGTACACCAGTTGCTATAAATGGCAGCAAGTGCTAAAAGATATAAGCAATCTACACAATTAGATTTCAGGTCATTTAGATCAGTGTGAACTAAAAACCATGTTAATGTGCTATACACACTGCCACTTCCTCAAATACTGCTGAGTTTGACACATTATCTAATGGACCATCACCTGATAAATACTGGATGTGTGCAGCCAAATAAGTCTTAAGTTGTCTCTAATGACTCAGGCCAAGATTTTGACAATGACACAAAACCAGCAGTGCTGTTGTACTGTTGCACTATTCTTGTGCTGTGCATGTAAAGAAAAAGGAAGCATATGATTTAACACAGTTTTCTGATAGACCTTCCTTCTTTATATATGGGAAAAACTTAAAATGTAGCTCTAAGGTCCACATTGTAATGTACAATATTGGAAAGCTAACCAGTGTTTTAAAATCAAATAAAACTCAGTGTTTGTGAAAGCTTAACAGATTCAATTTATAGAGACTGATGAACATATCTCTTTCTGGAATGAACAAATTAAATGTTAAAGCTGTGGCTCTCCCATTGTCTGGTGACTGTATGCCAAGTCACCAGCTTCAAAAAACCTCATCAAGCCCTGCACTTCATTTGTCACCTACACTGGGCACATTGTTCAGTGGGCTCCTGCTCAGGGCTAATATGCATCTTGACCAAACTATTCTGGTCTCTTACAAACAGCAAACACACCTAAACTTCTGTTTCACTGTCTTACCAGGCTTCCTGTCCATATGTCACTCACACGTCAAGATACTGAAGACTTATTGGGCTAACACACAAATCTAGCTTTAATTAAAGACAGGAAACAACGTGCACAACTAAGTTCTGCTTTGGCACTGCTTTTGGCACTGGGGTAGTGAGTGCTGAACTAATTGAGAATGTTGACAATTAATGATTCATTCTCAAGGCAGTCGATGGCCCCTCCTGTCCCACATCAGCACCCTTGCTTTCAACGTCATTGGTAAAATGGTTTCCAACACCAAGCTGTTAGGTGACCCAGCTAGAATAGCCTTTTCCAAACTGCTTTCTCCCACTTTCAAGGACACTAAACACTAGTAGATAGGGAGCATTAACACAGCCTGCACACATGCTATGCAAAGAACAGGGACAAGATTCCTGAATCTTTGTTTTGAAGATATTCTCGTCTGTTTTTTTCATCTTGCAATTAAGTTTTTTTTGTCTTGTACTTGCCAAGGATGTGGTTGGTCACCTCCACTTCTGTAACCTCCTTCAATGTTACCCACCAGCCTTCTGGACATGCCGTAACATCCAGTTCACCAGAATTTATTTCTCATCTGTGCTCAGATTTCTATTCTCAATCTGTTTCTGTCTGGTTCATTGCCAATTCTTTCTTTTAACTGTAAGACTTATCCTACAGGCCCATAAGAAGGGTCCAACCCACAAATATCTCACCCCTTTTCTCTTTGCTCCTGCACTCATTATGCTGAGATCTTTGAAAGAAAACTTTTCCACAACAAATTCATCCTTTCTCCCTCTAATACTACAGTCTGTCTACAGAGAAATCTTCAGTTTAATCCAGTTTATCCTGATTCACTATCCACATGTCAACGCTCACCCTAGATCAAGTTTAAGATAGCAGTTTTCATTCCTAAATTTTCCAACAAGCATTTTTATGCTTTCTTTTATTCTGCTTACAGATCTGCTCACAAGCATTTGCAATATTATCTCATTATCTTTTTTCATAATCCACATTAAAATTCTCCTTTTCTTTGGTATGTAATCTTTTCTTTGGCATCAAAAAAATAATCATGCCTAAAACAGGGCCTACCATATTGATTAATATTATCTCATTATATGCTTGTTCTTTTTATCTATCTCTATCCCTGACTTTTGATTAACACTTAAATTTTAAGCAATAGGGACTTGGAACAATCTTTTTGGTTTATTTTGCATATTTATTAATATGGCTGGTCCTCATCTGTGACTAACAATCCAGGCACTGCACTAACAATAATTATCATCATCTTGTTGTTCTTCTTTGTTGATATATAAGCATGTAAACTGGATTTTGTTTTCTGGGTAGGACTGCCAGGGACAATTGTTAGCAGTTCTGCTTGAAGAAGAAACTCAGGCGCTTTCAGTAATCATTTTCAAATGAAGGACTGTAGTCTTTTGTGTCTTTAATGGAAATAATGGATGGGAAAAAATTCAGGGTAACCATCAGGAAAAATGGTTTAGAAAGTACTAATTAGAATGATTTTGTGTTATGTTCAGATAAGCAGCATACACATACCTTTTTTGTTTTTTTTAAGTAAACGTATCATAAGAAAATGAAGAGTAAAATTAATTGCAAATTCTGCTTACATATGTATTTGCAAGGACACACAAGCATATTACACCGAAGTGACAGTCAGCCTCCATATAAGAGCAAGAACATGAAATGCTAACTCTCATGGACAAATCCATCAGACATGAGAAAGTTCAAATGCCAGAGAGCCCTATTTAAGAATGGAAGCACCAGCACTCTTCTCCAAAATCTTAATGAGTTGGAGGCATTTAACTATGAAATCCAGTATCAAGACTTGGGTTAAATTCGAAGACATTGCCATGCACTAGTTCTATTATTAGGGAATGAAAGGCGAACAGAACATGCAAGCACATTACCACGGCTGTATTAGCTGTATCTTTATTTGGAATAGGAATTACTTTAAGGACATCTGAAGCTCTGTTTTTCTTGCACAAAATCTGGAGTGTGAACCTGAAAAATTAGCAGAAGGGCAGAAAAGCTTGAAAACAAGCTGATTATGACAGTACTATCAAGAAGAGAGTGAAAATGCAAATGAAATAGACATTTTCTAAATATAGTTTAATTTATAAATAAGACTTCACATCACAGATTTGTTTATCCTCATTTGGTGATAATTGTTCACAGCAGAATATATCAGAAAATTCTATAATAGGATCCACAGCCAGGAAATGTTAAATAATTAATCACCCTCCCAGCCACTTGCATTTCTGTTGATATAAATGACCG
This sequence comes from Agapornis roseicollis, assembly GCA_002631895.1. NCBI lineage: Eukaryota > Metazoa > Chordata > Aves > Psittaciformes > Psittacidae > Agapornis > Agapornis roseicollis. Next base: position 35,021 of record NDXB01007044.1, read on the forward strand.
TATAATTCCAAACCCAATTATCACTACTTAGCCATTCCATTTTGTAGTTAAAATCCCACAAAATTAAAGTGCATCAATTGTTAATGGTAATAGACCAGACAAGGGATTAAAGATTATTTTAATGTTTATTTCCTGTCAGGAGGTTTTTTTTTTTTTTTGGCAGGAAGCACTATAGACAAAAGGCTATATTAAGATGAGATTCATACAATGTACTTAAATCTACTAACTTTTAAAAGCCTTATGGTATAATTACTTGTTTAATCTACTTGTTCCCTGAAGATACCAATGGGGGTTTATCAAGCCAACTTCTGTATATCTGCTTCATAGAAATCAGAATATTCTCTCTAACTCTAAAAAGCAGTCATGCTTACCAAACTCTCAATTCTAGCAACAAATTTGAGAAAGGAATGGACTATACTAAAATAAAACGNCGGTTATATCCTGAAACATAAATGCCTTTTTTAAGGTCTGTAGAAAGTTTTTTTTGGCAGGAAGCACTATAGACAAAAGGCTATATTAAGATGAGATTCATACAATGTACTTAAATCTACTAACTTTTAAAAGCCTTATGGTATAATTACTTGTTTAATCTACTTGTTCCCTGAAGATACCAATGGGGGTTTATCAAGCCAACTTCTGTATATCTGCTTCATAGAAATCAGAATATTCTCTCTAACTCTAAAAAGCAGTCATGCTTACCAAACTCTCAATTCTAGCAACAAATTTGAGAAAGGAATGGACTATACTAAAATAAAACGGGAAAAAGATTACCATCAGGACTTCTTCAGATGTGAGGGTTCAGAGCTTTGGGGAGGGGCTTTTACAGTCTTATAGTTCAATAGGCAGCAAGATTAGCCTGAATTTTAGGCACTTTAAAAGGTTTTTCATCTGCATAAAGTTACAGACATGCATCCGTATCTTAGGTCTTTTATGATGAAGCCATCAGGTTCATAGCTGGCAATAACTGTGCTAGTTATTTTAGGCTTACACTCATATTACCCTACACAACCTCATTTTTTTGATTCTAGTCTCTTTTCTGTATAAGCAGAAATCTGTGTATGTACTAAATATAAAAGCCAAGTGGGAAATATTTGTGTTCTTGTGTATATGCATTCCCTTTGCTGCCCATTCAGCACTACTGGCAAGTTCTCAAAGATCTCCAGACAACTTACAGCATGAGAACATTATAGTACTTTATATCCATTTTTTTTTTTTCTTTTCCTACAGGAAACTCTTACTCTCAATATAACCAATGAAATAACACACTAAATTGTGGTACAAATAACATGGTACATAATGACTTCATATTGTATCAACATCAGATATTGTCTTTCTGTTTCAAATATTTTGTTAGGAGCACATCTACTGTGTGGCTGAAGTCACCTCCCATTCTTTCTCCTCTCTCTCCTTCTTATCAAAGAGAAAGACAGCTGTGACAGGTCTGTGGCAATAACACTTCAGCACTTGATATGAGCAGGTTTACAGCCTAAGAGATTGCTCAGGAGGGCAGTGAAGAAGTTCCTGTCTAAAACCAGGATTGCATGGCAATGCTACCGCTAATTTGTGAACAGTGAGTTTATTAAATGCCCAGTGGTGTTAATGACTCAAATGTCATCAGATGCAGGTATTGAGAAAGAAATTTCTGAGACATGCTAAATAGCTATTCATCCCTAAGTCCCAATCATTACAGGATATTACATTGATAATGCACGTTTGGCATAAAGGAGCCTTGCAGAATTAAAATAATTGCTATGTAAGATGCTTTCTCCTCGTTTTCTTTGGAATGCACACACATACACCCCACTTCCCCCACCCCCTCAAAAAAAAAAAAAAAAAAAAAAAAAAAAAAAAAAAAAAAAAAAAAAAAAAAAAAAAAAAAAAAAAAAAAAATAGAAAACAATAAAAAAATAAAGGAAAACTCACAACAAAGTTCAGACCCCATATCTCTTCCAAGATTTGCAAGAGCAAGTAGGCATGGTGCAGAAACCCATTCCATAACCTCTCACCAACATAAAATTTATTGTGAATAAGGCCCTAAACACACTATGCACAGCTCTGATTTAAACCTGTGAAACCTAGTCTCCCAAGAACACTTTCATTCTAATAAATACCTCACTGTGACATGATATGCTAATTACAAGGGTCCTAGGGGGAGCTTAAACAACTTATCCATGAGCAAGCTCTACCACAGCACCTGCTCAAGTGGCCAGGACAGGATCTGGCCTAAAGTGTGCATCCTTATTTATGAAGCTCAAGACTTTATTTAAGCTAAAGACATCCCAGCTTTTCTTCCCTGTGACAAAGAGCAAAGCAGGTGTGGGTTTTGAGACTGAAAATTTCTATGCAATTTTCTATGCTGTCTAAGACTTTATCAATGAGAAGAATTAATCTAACCCATGGAAATGATACTTCCATCAAAGCTCTAATGTTCTGTATCTTTTGTTTTTAAATTGTGGCATTAATATGGTCTCAGCAGCAAGTGAAGAAAATGTGTGAAGTATTTGACCTCTTTATAGATTTCCTGTTTATGCAGTTTCACTTGAAAAATGGCAATGCCCAACCATCTGAAGTTTTCAGTTTATCTAACTCCAAGCAAAAGACAATTAAACAACTCACAGTAGACAGTCATAAGACTGTAATTGCCCACCAGTGCTACTTGTTTCAGCTGTCGCAATGAGCAGCAGTGTTTTAGCTTTACTAACCGAGCAAGCCTGCCTCAGGTTACTGACTACGGCAATGGCCTCATGCCAAGACAAAAATATTTCATGAGCAATAAAAATTTCTACAGCATTCTTGAGGTGCTGAATTAGCACAGAGTAAAATGAAGAGACCTCCATGCAGGGCAAGTATCAAGAAGTACAGATTGACCAAGACGAGTTTTCCCATTTGAGAGATGTCCAATGCAGTTGTGCTTGCTCTCACAAAGACACTCTCAGAGTTAGCCCTATTTTGACATTTGTAGACAAGTGACTTGCAGATATTACAACACAGACCAACATCTGTTCTATCATTAGTGATACTATAGGCTCTGCTTTCGGCTCAAATAAGAAAAAATTACTTGGATCACAAACGCACATGTGAAACGTTCAAGTTCTGAGTAGCACACTCTCAGGACTATCCACATTAAAGACAAAATGCACATCATTAACATCATTCTCTGTAAGCGAATTCATATTAATGGTCGCTTAATAGTAATCATGGTAGAAGCTTAGCATTAAGATGTGGAATATTAATTTTCCAAAACATAAAAGCATAAATGACTTCTACATCTCTGTCCAAAGCCAACACAAATCAACTGCCTAAATGCAATTTAATTCAAGATTCTTGGTATACCAACAGAGAGACAGAACTCTAGATGATCAATAACATGAACACAAAAGCTATAATTCTAAGACCACGTGTTTTTGTCTAGTGATTCTTCTAGCTCTTTTTGGTATGCAAGAAAATATTAGTTTTTTTCATGAATGCAAAAACAGAACACAAAGCATATGCAAAGTGGCAATACAATACCTGGACAATAGAGCTTAAGAATGAAAAGAGAATTAAAGACATTAAAAGGGAGGGAATAAAACCATTTAATATGATTATGACATTCTAATCTTACTAACATCTGCATTGGAGAGCAAATTAAGTTCTCGCTTTCAGTTTAATATAATTGTTTTCATGGATTTTTTTATTTTTGACAATACAAATAAAAAATTCTATATAACCATTTCCAATGTGCTACACTGTGAAATATGACTCTCTTAAAGGCTGGAGCAGATTTCTCAATGTATTGTCTCTCGCTGACCTCCAGATCAAATTTGCTTTAGTGTCTGACTAAAGAATGTTTGGTTTCGTTTTTACTTTTCTAAATAACTGCTAGCTCTACAAATTCATTATGGAACCAGAATAAAATCCAATTTGTTCTTCCATGTCTATGTTGGCTTATCATCACCAAAGGAAATAAAAAGCATTTTAGTTACTAAGGTAACTAACTGCATTTTAGAATTATGGGATATATGGTTTCCTTCTAGTGCTTACAGCTTTTTGTTACAAACTTGTTTCTGCTGGTTTTTTGTGGGGTTTTTTTTTTGTT
>NDXB01007044.1:39241-49241 GCA_002631895.1 Agapornis roseicollis
GTGTTTGTTTTTTTTTTTTTCAGTTGGTTTTAATTTCTCCTGTTGCCATCCTTCACTTAAACTATTACGAATTCATTGGCAATAATCAGCTGACATCTTCTCCACCTTTTTTACCAAAGTCAGGGAAGTTTTCAAATATAGCAGGTTGTCAAGCACATAAACATCATATGGCAAACTAATTCCTGGGCATAATCCTTTTCAAACTGTGAAGTAAACTCACCTAAGTTCAACCCGGTGTACTTTACTGAGTGAAGCAGGTAGCAACATTTTCTTTAATCCTGGAAGACTTTATTTTATAATTCTTTCACCCAGGATTCCAGGGAATGCTAAGATGTTAACTGTTTGACAGAGTTCAGATCAGTGCCAAGTAGTTTATTATAGCACAGGTTTTTTTCCCTGATTTCAGGGGACATGGACTTCTGATGAAAAAGGCGAAATAATTCTTGCCTCAGTGTGTAAAATCAAGATCAATTTAGTAACCCACTCCTCTAATACTGTATGTGCAAAGAAATAATTTAGACTCCTAGTTAATTTGAGTATTGAACTGAAATTCTGCAGCTGCTTTCTGCCAGTCCTGAAAACAGAAATTAATTTCAATGACCAAGTTGAATGGAGTGCTGCTCTGTCAGGTAATTAGTCATCGTCTTTGGCTACTCAGGGTCTATCACTGTACTAATCCATACATAAACCCTGGTATTCCCCTAGTCACTCACAATCTAAAGAGCTGTTTAACTACCTATTTCTCCCATTCAATCCTACCCCAGATATCAGCTGCAAAATGAGCATTCTTTCATGTTTAGCTTTCTTCTTACTATTTACTGCCAGCAGAATTAATGCAACTGATTTACATTTTCTTTTTTCTGTTTGATCAAGTCTGCTGTTGATTAAGTAGAGCTTAAGGGAAAAAATTATACTCCTGCAGCTTTCCTACTTGACTTGCCAGTTTATTAATGAAAGAAGCAAGGATATTGATGGCCCAGAAACTACAAGTGCAGCAATTAAAGGGTATGTCCTTCCAAGCTTCTAATTAAAAAAGAGTTCTTTTGTATTAAAAGATATAGCTTAGTGTCATATTTATATCTAATTCTCACTTCTGCTGTTTTGCTTTTTTTCTTTGTTTATTCTTTTTAAACAGAAATCTACTGGGAAAACTTAGATCAGAAAGAATAAAGAAACTTTCCCTGACAACCATTTCTGGAAGCTTTGTTCCCAAACAGCAGTCTTAATGATAAAACAACAAAACCAACCTTGCCCCCCCTCAAATCTCTACAACAAAATAGCCACTGATGAATATCACTCTGAAGGCAATGCTGTGTTATCTTTTCCTTGTGTGCTTTAGCAGACTTTTTCCAATATCAGATTCAAGAAAACTGTTGATATTTTATACAAGTCCTTTTGGATATACAAAGGTTACTAGACCTTTCCCTCCTTCTAATACTTTTTTACTTAGTATTTAAATTCCAGATTCACTTTTTTTTGGTGTCAGATATTTATATGAACAATTGCATAGAGTTTATTTCAGCTCCTTATCTCTGATTTTTTAAATTCCTCCTCAAAAACACCTGAAGCCACAATATTGCAAATATTTCATTACTCTGCTCAGTCAGTCCCTTTGCACATTAATCGCATACCTTCAACATCAGAACTACAAACAGGCAAATAAATGATTCCTTTTTCTCTCTAGGACTTTGGTTTTGCGGTGTGCAATTCATATGAACATGTGCAGAGGAGGTCTAACATGTTCTGGCTAAATCATACTTTCCATGCATGCACAGACTGACTTTACAGCACCTCTGGAGTTAAGTGCAATGAACTCATCCGGAACAACCATCCACCTGCCTGCCCTATCACCAAAACATCCTGCGCTCAACTCAAAGTACACCTCCATCAGCACACCAGGTACCTCTCCCACATTTCTGCACAGCAACATGCTCTCATTTAGTTACCAGATGTTTAGAAATCCCTGGGAAATTATATTAAAAATTGGTATCATACAAAATTTATAATCTAGCATCCCATACCAGTAATGTCAGGTATTTAACACATTTTAAACCCGCTAACGCTCAAGAGAGGAAGAGAAGTAAAATGCCTTCTGCCTCCTGGCCTCTGTCCCTCACAGCCAAGAACGGCGAGAACTGCTGTCACCAGATTAGGTAGGCAATCTTGTGTATTATTGGATTCCCAGCTGGCAGAGATAGCTGTGTAGTTAAGGACAGAAAGCTTTTCATAAAAGAGGTACTAAAGAGAATCGCAAAATTTCCCAGAGCTCCCAGCTGGACAAAACTGCAGTAAACAAGAGTGATTCTTCCTTAGGGCTAACAGGGTTAGTGATGCTGCTCTCAGTGCAGAGCGTGTCATCCACAATATCACTGTCCACATTTCTCTTTGAGCCATCCCAAACGGGCCTCTTTCTGTTTGCCTGTTAACCTAAAAACCCTGCTAAGGAGGCGGGTGGAGTTGTTCTAAGGGACCTTTTGCAATATAAATTACTCAATCACTTCCAGTTTTAAGGTGACTTCATAAAAATGGTGACCCTCACAAGTACCACTTGAAAGACACAGAAGCTTCAATATTTTTCAATGGAATCAGAAGAGCTCTTATCTCTCCTCTGACCCTTTTTCCCCTCCAGCCTTACACTCTTGGCACCATTGAAAAGTCAGAACCATTAAGTTGGTGTCAAGTAGCTGTGCTATTCATATTCTATTATAGTCAAAGACAATTAACAGTGCCATTCAGAAAAGCCAGGTACTGTATTACACAATTGGAAAATTGATCTTATCTGAAGCTCAAAAATCAGCAATGTTAAGACCTCAACTCACATGCAAAAAAGGAGAAAAGAGAAAAAAAATAGGGAAAGTATAGCCTTAACTCAGGACCACATAGCAAAAGGCCACATGTAAGACTCAGAAACAGCTTGAAGAAGGGGCCTAATCTCTGTATGAATATAAGCTCTGATTTTTATCATCAAGCAAAATGACGTTAGAAAGAAGAGTACAAATTCAACTGAATGCTTGATGATCACCTTCAAAGTTGTTATTGCAGGCAAATGCAACATCTTAACATTGCTGACACACCACAAAACCTCTGTGTGTGTCAATTCGAAGCTCTTTGCAGTACACTCCTTCAGGCAAGTGCTCATGCACCTACAATATAATCTTCATTTCTAGTACTCACACTGAACATTTATTTTCATCAATGTTCTTCCTAGAAATGAGCACTGACATTTCATTCTTCTAATGAATTACAGAGTGGATCCAAAGAGAGAGGATCAACAAATAAGTTTCCACTTTGGAAAGTGAGAATGTTTTCCTACTGAAAATGAATCTCAGTATTAACTACAACATGGAACAACAGCCGATTACAGTTTAGTCTATCTGCTTGAAACCACAGGGGCAATTTTAGACAGCACAACTCAATTAGCTAACTTGAATTTAACTAAAGCACCTGAGCTAAAACCCTTTCAAACAAAGGATGCATTGTAGAATCAGGAACAGATCCAGTTCACCATTACCCACTTGATTTTTATACCTTATATCAGAGGGCACTGCACCTCCATGTCATGTGCCCAAGGACACTGGCTTTTAGCAGAATCTAAACTGAGAGCAAATCTTATTGAATCAGCAAACCATTATGCCATTCATCTCCCTAGTCAAGTTTACAATATAACCTGAGTAGCTGACATCCTGGAGTAGATTGCATGATCTGTAGAGTCACTACTTCAGTTGAAGCATGTAACTGAAATGCTTTGACATCAGACGTGGAAGAAAACAACCTAAACATCAACCAAACCCAAAACCAATAAGTGCTCTTCCACTTGCTAAAAACTCAACGATTGCATAGTTTGATGAAAAGAAGGTGCTAGTACATGCAGTTCTAGTTCAGATAGCTGTTTTCCAGGCCAGGACCAGTGAAGTTCCTGGACCTCTCTAAGATGTCCTGAGCCTCTGTGATGAACACAGGTGTCTGGTTTTCCCCTCTCTTCACTCCAGGTACCAATACTAAACACTGGAGATTAAGAGCTTACACACATTACTCGGGAGACCCATGTTCATATCCATTCACGTGGAAAAAGTGATAGTCACAAATCCACTTTTTGTGCACCTGGAAGAGAACGGCTTGTATTCTACCAGATGTTTCACCTGATGCCAAGTTTTCCTGGGGAATCAGAAGCAGACTGGGCACAGAAATCATCTTTGTTCATCATTGTACTTTCCAGAATACAATAAGAAATCATCAGGTACCTTCAGTTCTCTGAGAAAAAAGTCTCAGATTGTGGCCGTAATGAAAAGCACAGAAAAAGCACAAAGCCACTGTAGTCATACTTAAAAATCAATACTCCCTACTGGTCTTATAATCTGTGTACCAAATATCTGCCTTAAAATGTGCACAAACCTCAAAATAAAACCTAGGGAGTTTATAGCCCTGACTTTTAAACGTTTTCTATAGTTTCAATACTTGCAAAACCATGTGAAATATTATACAGGATTCTCTGTTTGGCAGCAAGATTCTATGCTATTTTTTATTTCTTTTATTGAGAGGTGGAATAAAATTCCCAAATGGCTCCAGTGCAATTAAAATTACTTTTATTCATACAGTTACCTCTATGTCCACCATAAGCATTCCACAGTACTAATCCTTTTAGGCCCCGATCCAGCAAAGCACTTTACTGTGTCTTATTCTTAAAATTACAAGGCTCCCCACTGATTTCAATACAGTTATATTAGGGATGAACTTGGCCTACTATAGCAAAAATAATGTTAAAAATACAGTTAAAAACACAAGCAAGGAAACTGAAAGCCTAAGAGACTTCAATATTTCTCTGTTTCAAAATAAGGCATTACTAGTGTGCATTTGAGTACAGTCCAATAGTGGGTTATTTTAGTAAAGTTAGGCCAATTCAGGTAAGGAGCCTCTTTGTATTAGAGACTCATTGATTTCAGATCTAGATGCTTTCAATAAGCTTCTTACACCCAAATGTTACAAGGACAGGGACATAAAAATGTCAATTATATAAAAAAATCTCTAAGTATTGATAAATGCCCAAAATTAAATAAACCCACTTCACTCTAAGAGGCTTTGCAGCTAATACAGTTGTAAAACAATAAGAAAACATTCATAATTTGCATTTTTATAGCTACATTTATCAATAGCTCAAATATTTATCACAAACACCAACCCATTACAGGTAGGAACTGTATGATGATATAGGTCTGCCTTGACTGTAAAGAGACTGAACCATATCTGTCCATGGCTGGACACTTGGCACAATGAAAGCTTCTGAACCAGGTTTAAATAATCATTGTCTTTGGCTCCTTCTTTCTACCTTGTTTTTGCTGGACCAAGAATTTATATGAGCATGCAATGAACTGGATCAGGAAACTAATCTGGCTGAAATATACACCATTGAAAAGTGCTGACTTTAATGAAGAGGGCAGCTCAGGGAAGCAGAAGCCTGACACTGCTTAAGCTAGCATTGCCCCAAAATAAATGCACATGATACTGCATATTCTGGGGCTTGAAGAAGCAGCCAGAAGTACAGTCATGGACTTAACCAAGTTATCCACCCAAGCCATGGGGTATATTGAGATGAGAGCCACAAAATGGATAGAAGACATTTCTTGAGTGGCTTCACAGCACAGCTTGTGATTGCTATGGAGAGACAAGGATGGTTAAATACCCCAAGCAAGATGACTGTACATGACTGTTTTCCAGTGACTTCCAGATTGTCTCTCCAGCCTTCCTAATTGTATCTCAACAATGTTTCTTAAGTGTGTGCTTTACCACCATTTAAAGCAGTGCACATGAGAGAGACAGAATACATTAGGTAAATGAATTCCTATGGACATTGTGAAGTGAATAATGCCCTCCTATTTGGTTTATCCTCAACTGCAATAAATGTGGGGGTTTTATCAGTCAAGGTGCTTCAGTAACTCAAATGATAGTCATATTACACTTATAAAAGACAACTTTAAGGAAGATCTTACTGCAATAAAAGTGAGGATTTTTTTTTTTCTCTTGGCATATCAGCTTGCCTTAGAAAAGAGTGAGTTGCTGAATTTCTGCCAAGTATAGATGGTTCAGCATGCTATTAGATTAGTCTGTTTATACAGAAACAGCCAAAAATAGGAAACACACAGAAGCTATTAAAGATACTGTCCTGTGAGGAAAATATTTGAATGGTTTTGTTACTGCAATTGGGAAATAAGATATGAGTCAGTATTAATGTGATAAAGAAGTTAATGTGTTCCAAAGCAAACAGTTTCTTCAGCTTGCCTCTGAGTTGACAATAAAATAAATGTACAGATAATTATGTAGGGTTGGATAAGCCTACAAGTAAGGGTATCCAGCTTAAAGCTCAGCACTGCCAGTGGCTTAGAATTGAAACTCTGTTATCAAGTAATGATATGCTAACCCCAGGTAGCCTTGAAAGAAAATGGATGATTCAAAATGCCATGCATCACTGAGCTGGTGGAAGAATGTTCAATAGTGTTTACGCTATTTCAACAGGTCAAAGAGAATTTCATGGAAAAGTTCCTTTGCCTTGACCATTTTGCAATGAATTTCCAAAAATCTTTCCACTTTTGACATAGTCTAATGAAAAATAAAACCACCTTGGTTATTTCATTTTTAATCAGGGCAGTGGCAATATCTCATAGTGGATTTTACTGGGGTTTTAAAAAGCAAGCCATCATACAGAAGTTGACTTGTCCCATGTGTGACACTGACCATTCATTCCGAAATACAGCCACACACAATCCCAATGACCTGATCTCCTTCTCCCTCCATCTTCCACTTACTAAAACACCCTAAGTAATTCTTTAAAAGCTGCAATGCCTTAAAACTTCTAACATAAATAATCAAAGAAATAGGCTATAGGTATATCTATCTATCTACAAATAAAAGATGTACATTCTTTCTCTGCAGTAACCCACTTCTACAAACCCAAAGACCATATACACCATTCCTTAAAGGGTCAACACATATGACCAGTGAGGAAGAACGAGTTCAAAGCTAAATGACTCTCCCACTGAGAAATGTCCCTCTGTGGTATCTTCTTTCTGATGGTGAGAGCACCTTGGGCCAAGCCAAGCATCTTCCCTGGTGTTAGCTCACTTACTAGGACATGAGAAGAGAAGCAACATCTCAAAGTGCACATGGAAATTTACACAAGTCAATGCAGAATAAAATTTTGCAAGTACACAGAGGCATTTGATTAGCAGGAGCCTCAGCAATTCTATACCAGTGGCTTGTTTCCAGGGGGATCAAGTCATGGCCTCAAGTCATTCTGCCCATGTTATGTATACACAAAGATTAGGCACAGTATTTGGAAAAGGAAGCAGCTGCAGAAATTCAGTCAAGGCACCACAAATAAATGCGTTTACATTGCAGAGACAAAAATCTGCAGGTGGTATAATGATATTTAAAACAAAATTTAAGAACATTGCAATAACTGGCAGCCAGGTCTTGGAAGGGGGCTTTTCCCATAAAAAACCTCTACTCCAAACCAAGTCAAGCTGCTACATTGACAGCTTTAAAACCTGTTAGTGATTTTGAGGCTTTAGCTGAAATTTATCTCTGGGAACAGTATATCTTTCCATTAAATGCCACAAAAACCAGGCTTGTTTAGTATTTCTTGAGCTTAATTCCTTACTTCAGGCAATAGGAAACATGACTTACATGTCCCCTGACACCAATCAGATAAGGACAATAATGTTGCCTTTATGCAAAGGACCCACCAAAGTTGAGGGGATGCACAGCATTTTCCTTCCTCATCCTGTTTCCTTTGTGAATATGAAGTCCATTTCTAGAATGGAATCTCTTTAGCTGGAGAATAAATTTGCAACATCTTTTCACTATCTGTGGCAATTTAATCCCAACCTGAATAGTTTAGATCATATACTGCAGTTTTATATATACATATTGCTACATGCGTTTAAAGCATATAGTGCTATTGTTTAGCTAGAACACTGGAGTCTCTATAAATAAACAAATTCAATTTATTACTTGATTGTGATTGTGCACTAAGCATCTGTATTTTTAAAATGGCATAAGCTATCAGCAGTTACTGTGAAATGAAACAACAGACACAGGAAACATAATGTGCCTTAAAGATGTATACGAGGTTTAAAAATAAAGAACTTCCTTTTTCAGTAAATGGGAAAAGTAAAAGAAAAAAAGAGAGCAGTATGTTTGTGCTTGGAACTGAAAGAAGAAAAAGGAGCTAAGCGTGTTTTACTGTCCACATGTCTCAAATCAAACGGATGCCTTTTAAAAAAAAGCACCTCTCTTGCTTCATTTAATTTTCAAACTGTAATGTCTGAGCAAGACAACAGAAAAAGTTTAATCTCTAAAACATGAATGCTGAAAACAAATGCATTAGAAATTACCAAGCCAAAGCTATGCTGGTGACATAAATGTGAAAAATGGAATTGAAATAAACTGTGCCAGAAATCTATTTCTAAAAATATGTCTTTACAGTAGTGATATTTATAAATTTGACATACTCTAAAATTTAGCTCACTAAAGATTATTTCTATGCAAATATGCATTTCTCAAACCCCATAAGCGTGCGAAAAATCCAAAACACATTTCTTGAAAATCAATTTCTGTGGAGTACAAATGTATCAACTTAGAGGCAGCATGCTGATAAATATTAAAAAGGTCTACATTGTGCAAAATGAAAACTTGTAACAGGACACAGTAGTACCGTGCACTGTGTAGAGGTTCAGAGAGAACATGAAACAGCCCCACGGTTTCAAAAGGACTCTGTGGTCTGACATTAGTCATTTGGGTTCTGATAAAGGATGTTGTAGAAGGTGCTTCCCACATTATGCAAATCACTAACCACTTAATTTCCTTCCCAAGTGATGAAGCTCAAGCATTTTCCCTGAACATACAGTGCTCATTTTCTTGTAACTCTGTGGTTTCTTTTCAATAGCCTGTGAATGCCAGCAAGTAAGAAGATAGCAGTAAGAAACTAAGAGGTTACTCAATGATTCCAAAGCTTATAAGAATGCTTTTTAGATACAGATCTGAACATAAATTCTAGACATCCACAAAGCATTTTTACTTTTAATAATACCCTATTAGCTGCTTCAATTTCAAAATGCTTGGATTTGTCAGTCTTTCTCACTCTCTCTCTCTCTCTCCCCCTGCCACCACATATTCAAGAATTAAACAAGGTTTATTCCTGGCCTGTTTCTAGTCTGAACTTCTCCTATAAAGAGATTTAAGTCTTCTAAAAGCGATATACTACAAATTATGTGTTAGTCTTACAGAAGCTAATTTTGTGCTGGAAAATATTTCAAGTAGAAACTATTTTGACCTACAAACATAATCCAGAGTAATGATTTCTACAAAAGTATAGCTTCTTTTCCCTTAAAATGTACAGTTTGCTGCTACAAAAGTATATTTGAAAAAAACCACATAAGTCATAAACTAAATAAAGCATACCCAGCACTGAATGACCTTTCTTGTTAACAACCAAACCCCCAAACATTTCTTAAAAGCAATGGTTAAAATACAATAATACAAACCTGGAAAAAGGCATCTAGAAAAATAGAAAAATGTCATTCTCAAATCTGTTCCTATAATTATTGGTATTATCAAACATACACAGTTTCTAAGCAGATTCTTGTCCTTATAACTAGGAGACCCCTAACTTTCCAGTGCACAAGAAAATAAATTATTTTCTTGACAGAACACCACCTGACACAAATTCTTGTTTCTCATATGAGTATGTTTGAGTTTCAAAAGAGACAGTTGACAGCAGATGGTGTAACATGAATATTTCTATCCAAAGCATCAGGACTTTACAAAGTGTCCTCGCGAAGTTGCTCCAAGCAAAAGACCCTTCCCTTCAGAAGGTAAATAGGACAACACAGAACTGTCTTTTGGTGATCAATGAGCAATTACTGTTGTTGCCATTATTATTATTGTTATTATTATTATTGTAAAAATTCAAGCTGAATATTAACAAGCAAATTCAAAGAGAGCTATC
>NDXB01007044.1:52964-65290 GCA_002631895.1 Agapornis roseicollis
AAAAAAAAAAAAAAGAAAGAAAAAAAAAAGAAGCCTAAAGTAAAGCATGTTTCCACTCATGAATCTCTAATGCTTTAGCCCTATGGAATTGCACTTATTTTAGCTGTTCTGGATCCAAAAAGCTCTAAATAAGCATTTGCATAGCAAAGAGGTCCAGAAGTGTCAGTCGTAAGTGCTCCCTTTGAAACCCAGGGTGAAAACCAATTGGCAGGAAGATATAACAGGATCATGCCACTGTGCTTGACCTTTGTATGAGAGGTGATATGGGGAGGTCTAATGAACTTACCTAACTTAACTATTACTGCTCTTCAAAACAGTCCTGTACCTTAAGCAGCAAAAAAGAAAACAAACAAAAGAAAAGGAAAAAAAATCTTCTCCAATCTTGTAATTTCATTTATGTAAAGAGACATTCCATAGATCAGAGTCAACAGAAACACAGTATGCTGCTGTCACTATCAAGATTTTAAATAGCAGGCTTTGCAATAACAATGTAAATTATTAATATGTAAATTTAGAGTCAAATTATCTCCTCTGAATCTAAGAGGCTTAGAAGAAGTGATACACAGCTTCTTCAGGGAGCAGACTGAGCATGGGATTCTCCTTTAATTCCCAGGTGAAGGCATTTGGTGAAACCATCTGGTTCTGGCTTCCACAAACACCTCCACGGGCTCCTCATCAACACCACCTATCTGCAGGGAGTGAAAAGACACTTCTGAAGACCACAGGCTAGTGCTGCCATGCTGAAACCTTGCCCCTGGTTCCCTGCACAGCCTTTTCCAGCAAGCACATGTACTCTTTCAGAGGAAGGAGTGTGGGATGACCTTTCTGCTTATGTTTGCAGATGCTTAAGTGGGGAAGAAAAAGGATGGACAAGTGCAGTGAAAGCATATTCCCTAGAGACAGCAAGAGATGGTGCTGAAGGGAGCTGGAGAAAGAATCTGAAGAATAAAACATAAAGCAGGAGGTGAGGAGAGAGGTTCATCATTCTGGGGAATGATGCAGGAATGTGATTTTTATGGGACAGGCAAGCAGAAGCCTCAGCTGATGATCCTCCAGAGTCCCTGATTAGTTCTTCTATCCTCCTGAGATTTCCCCCCCCATCACCGTATTCTCTGTACTAAGGCCACTTTCTCCACCAAACACAGGTGTTAACTGCACCAGCAGCAAGGCTGGGAAGACCAGGCATCCTGGATGTTGTCATACCTGATGCCACAGTGTCCCCAGCAGTGGTGAGAAGTAACTACAGGAGAAATCCTACTTAGTCTCTACAGCCATCAGGAATGCACTGACAGGTACTTATAGGTGCCCAGCCTGAGCCCCTGGGCTTGCCACAGAAGTGAATACAGGGGTAGTAGAGAGGAGGTGAGGCTCATCCCCTGCCCTGACTGTGCTGCTGTGTGGGATGCACTCCTGAGGGCAGACCACATCTGAAACACTTTTCAGACATCATCATCAAAGACAGCTTCATGTTTTAGAATCCAGCTCTCCCAAAAGGAAAGGGCCCTGGATAAAGTCTGAGGCTGTCAAAACTCCCACAGCTAAGGAATGCCAAACTAGCAAAAACCAGCTTTATTCTTCAGAAGCTGCTAAAAGGTTCCTCCTTTGTATCACGTAGGAGTAACTGCAGACCTGATTTATTCAGCTGAAAACAAGCCGGCATGGACAACATTTAAAAGCTTTTCTTCCCAGCCCTGATGGCATGACTAAGGGAAATGGGCCAAGGTGATGCATCACCAGCATTGCCAGATCTGCCAGCACAGTCAGGCCTGAAAAGAGTAGGCTCATCATCATTTGTGCACTGGACCCTCTGCTTACACGGGTGTTAAGTGTAGGTGGAAAAAAGTTCCTGCATTTCAGGATGCTTGAATGAGGTAAACAGCATACTGCCCAAAGCCGTAAAGCAGGAGACTTCACCAGTTCTGGTAAGTCTGCCTTGCCACCCTTGAAGCTAAAAGCCATGAAGGATGTCTTAAAAGCTCATAAGATTGATGCCAAATACATAACATTAAAAAAAAAAAAAATAATAAAAGTCAATTGGTTTGAGATCTGAGCTCCTGTAACCCCATGTTTAAAATGCCCAGGTGACAATTCTTCTATTAACATTTTGAAGTTGAGCAGACCATTCTGACCTGCTCAGAGACTATGGTATGGAATGGGAACACCATGGGCAGAGACATGTCTGACTGGCTGGGCCTCCTCCTCAGCACTAGGGCTGCAGCTCACACAAGGACCTATGTCCTAGGAAAAACACATCCTATGTGACTGCCTTCAGATCTCACTGGTTGATTACTCACAAAGAAATTACATGAGTTGACAACAAAAGCTGAGGGCATCCCCTGCTTTGCATGTCGCCTCCAGGACTCCCAGTGTACAGGAGGCACTTCCAGGAGCCCTCCCACTGCTCTTCCTTGTTAATGCTGAGCTGGTGACTCATTCAAGGATCAGGAAGTTGTGAAGTTGGGATTAATAATATTTTTTATTTCTCTTCCACTTCTGGAGGCAGGTCAGACTCAGAAATAACTTGACCAGGACACCATCTTGGTGACAGGTATGATTAACACAGAAGTCAGTAGCAAAGTGTTTTCAGTGGGAAGAGAGAGATCTGAGCTCTTTCTTGGGCAGCAGTGCAGAGCCTTACAGCTAGATGGGAACCAGAAAATGCCCATCCTCTGTGTCAGCAGAGGCCAGTGTCAGTCCTTTCAGTTGCTGTCTCTGGATATGGGGATTATAAATAGTCTATACAGCAAATGCTGATCACACAGGACAGAAACATTTATTCTAACATACAGATACACAAGGTAAGCTTCCCACAGACATAATATCTGTGAAAGGAAATAAATCTCAGATCCATATAGGGTGGGAGAGAAATTTTGAACTTAGCCCATGGCAAATTGCTGCATAAAGCTACTTATTCTGGTCTCTTTTGTTATTGTTCACTAGAATTCTTCTGTGAAATTCATCAGCTTTGAAATATGTAGAAATCTGCTCAGCATGGTGAGCTATGGTGAGCAGGTACGAACAAGAGAGAGAGAGAGAAAGAAAGAAAATTCACAAATTATTTCCCCATGTAAGTGGTCAACTGCTTCTTACTCAGTTTGATTAATGTGAGATGTGCACCACCACAGCCCTTGGAAGAGAAACCTTACAAATCTCTTTTCTCACAAAACAATGGCTGCTCACTGAAGTGTTCAGGTACTCAGTTACATTCAACACAAGCTAATTCACTTATCTTCAACAAGTGGGCTATTGATTTTTTTGCCTGATTTCTAAACTGCCTGGGGCTTTCTGAACTACAACAATAGCATCCTGCAATAAAAATTTACAAAAACAAACAAACAAACAAGACAAAATTCAGTGAAAAATATTCCTTTTCTCATCAGTTATTAGGATGGCTTCATGTTTGCTTAGTGCTGTCAACATATAGCCATAGCTTAGGAAATTTCACAATCCTGTTTCTCTTGCCTCTGCTATATAACTTCATACCATAAACTGCATTCTACTTATTTCTGGGCTGAGAATATTGCAGATTATTTTCCTCCATCAAGAGACACTGTCCAATTGCTAGGAGTCATTTGCTAATTGTGCTACCCATGTCCTTTCTGAGTCATAGTCAGACTCTTGTGGTTTTTACAGTGACCACACGCGGTCAAGAATGAAATGGCACGTGACTCATGCAATTGTGGTAAAAACAGTACGATATAGAAATAATTTAAACTCATAAGTCATATCTCCCATCACGATATCGAGCATATCAACTCCATTACATTCAATAATTCAGTCTTTTAGGAGCTTATACAACAAAAGTGCATTGTTGCTATTGCCCCTGTACCTAGAAAGGCTGAAATACACATTCACAATTTCAGGTATAAGATAAAACTGAATCATAGCAAAAACTTAGTTTTGAATGTGTCAAATGAGCTTTGCTCATTTGCAAGACAAAATATGCTTGTGTATGTATTTTTTTAACTTTTGTATCTGAGCTTTAAGATACATTTAGCCTATATTTTAGTAAGCTGTTGTCAGTGGAGGTCAGGTACTGTTATTATAAAACCACAATAGAAAAAGAACTTAATTTACACAATAAAGCTTTATAAAGATGATTACATATTGTATTGCTGAAAAAAGATTTATAGATAAAACTGGTCCAGTAAGCCAATATATACTGTAATTAAAGCAATTTTCTTTTATGTAAGAACAATCTTGAAAATGGATTGTAGTTTTGAGGATGGGCTCCTACACAGGTGAAAGAGTCCTAAATTTACATGCCAAAATGAAACCCACAACCTTGGTCCTAAAGCACAGTGGACCAACAGGTAATTAAACAGAATTGACAAGAATCTTCCAAGCCAGGCCTTTCTTCACACTTTCTCACTGAGGAAAGACCATATTTTCTCTATTTTTTCCCCATTTGTCTCTACCTAAAGTACAACACTACTGAAAATCTATATACAAATGGGGCCCCACTTACATATCTATTTTACAGATTTCCCCCCTTGCCATTTTTTTATGTCTAGCTATATGTTCCAATGGAATCTCATGGTCTTTTTCTTCACCTCATGCTTCTAAATTGCAACTAAGAAAAAAACATGATTTCTCCTCCTGCCATGTCTTAGCAGAGAATGATGGTACTGCATTTTGTTTGACAAGGACAACGACAATGCCAGCTTTAGAAAGCCTGACATGGAAAAGCCCTGACCTGCAAGAGCTCTGCCAGCGTCACACAGAGATCTTTCCACTGAAGAAGTCCATACACCATGTAGGTCATTCCCAGTGCTGTGCCCCAATGTATTTAGAGGCTTCTGCAGTACGAAGGGGATTCAGGGAGGCTAAGTTTTTCACCTGCACATGGGTTGTGTTTCTATCAATGTTCTTTTCTTGCCAGATTCTTAGCTTGACTCTGTTTCCAATTCTTTCCACTGCCTCTTAAAATGTCCATTTTCCAAATAGGAAACACAAAATCTGTATATATCCAGCTGGTCCATGGGATAAGATGGCAGTCTTAGACACCAGTAATACTATAGTAAAGATAGACTGTAGCCGAAGCAATGCATGATCCATTGTGCCGTCAATACCTAAGGGTGGGGGGAGGAATCTGTCAACTGTAATACAGTTCTAGTAAAAATATCTCCTCTGTTCTCTCTGTCAAATTGACACACAGAGATATTTCAATCTATACTTCACGGCTAAAATTGATCCTAGTGAGATATGTGGCTTGATCAAACTTGTGTAGGACTGAATCAAATAGGATTGATGACAAAAATACCTGCCTTAAAATGAAAGGAAGTTTTTTGTGTGACAACAGGGAGCTGAAGTCTTGGTGAGGGACAGACAGGACCAAAAAAACTCTACCATGGCCAGTTCAGCATAAATAAGCCAAAAATCACTAAAAAGCAAAAATGAAACTCAGATGTTTCTCTATATAAATCGGGTTTGAGAATGCTGACACAGTGTTTAAAATGTATGTATTTTCAATTCCTGCCCTCCTGTACCAACTCTTAGTTCACAGCTCTGTGTCTGTGGAGGGATATGAGAGTGCGTGTGCATGTGTCTGGTTCTTTAAGACCTAACAAGCTTTGGTCATCTAGGATAAAGTCCTAAAATAAATAGAACTGTAAGCACAATTGAGTTTTAGGGAGTGATGACACAAAATAGTTGTGATACAACAGCATTTATCAGAAATTAAATGATAAAATCCAATACTGTATAAATACGACTAGAAGAGCATTGTATGTAAATTAAATTTAATATAGGAAAAGCATAGATTTTATTTATCCCTATCTAATCATAACATAATGTTAACTGGATGATAATTTTCACATTATAAAGGATCTGACCAGACAATTAGCATGTTATTAATTTGGAAAACAGTCTTAAATTCAGAATATTTCAAACCCAAGATTCATATGAACTTTGCAGCAAAGATTTAGGTCTTCAAAATCCTTTTTGGGCATCAGATCACACCTTTTTATTATTCTATATCTGAGCTTTAAAAGATTAGTTTAGGAATGTATTCTAATAACTAAGGTGTATTCTGAAAACAATTTGAACAATTGCCATTAGGGGAGACTAGGGCTGCAAATCCAGTTTCAATATTCTTTCTGTCATAAATTTGCTTACTTCAACTTCTCCTACACAAGTGTACTTTGCTGTTGTTTGACAGTCATCTTCTGTTTTCATGACAAAAAAATAAATCATAAAAAAAACCCCAAAAATGCTGGTGTAAAAGAAATTATTTCAGATTGTTTCTGGATCTAGAATATGATACACTGGTTTGGGGAGAGAACCAGAAAGCAGCATACCATTGCAGCACTATAGCAGAGATACAGGAATCTCAGGCTTATTCAGACAAATATTAAGAAGAAGATGGGAGAACATAATAAAGCTTCTGTAACCAATAGGACCAAATGGAAAACAAACAGGGAAGTAAAAATACATATGATAATTCAGGTAACATGTAAGTTTAATAATAAATTTTGTACTAATGATAACAATAACTACATTGATCTACAAGTATTCTGAAGCCCATCCTTTGAAGATAAGGACAGGATGTTCAAGTAATGCTGAAAACCTGGCATGATGAGAGTGCTGTGGCTAGTTCTCTGTGTCCAAATACACAGGGATGATGGTCCAGTAGTTAGCAGCTCCAACCTCCCTTTAGCAAGATTTCAGTTTTGCCTCTGTGTTCTTCTTGTAGCTTTACAAATACTATCCCATTTCAGTCAGAAAACAGGTGAGCACATGAAATATTTCTTACAAATATAAATGTTATCAAGCAATTTATTATTTGTCAAGACCTAGTCCTAGAAGTTTTGGTCTATTAATCATATGCAGGTGTTCTAATGATAGTTATAAAATTGTAAATTATAGGCATATATCTAACCAGTATGTATTTTGGCAAAATAAAAAAGCATAACATGCTCTTCATTCCATTATTGACCACAAATGCAGGAAAAGACATTACAATGTCACCGTGTGCCAACCATATACCACAGAAACTTCCTGTAGTATATTTAGAAAAACTAGAGTAATATGAGATTCTAATCTCTATAACCCATTGACAAACACGGTTCTATTAACATCTACAGTGTGCCTAAAAAAGATTTTAAAATTGATAGAAAATTGAACCTTGAAGGGCTAAAAATGTTACACAGAGATAGTTGAGGTAATCACTTAAGACAATGAAACTCAATGAGGAACCTTAGGCATACCTAATGTACCATTCAAAAAAAAAAGCCTGACAAAACCACCTCATGCACGAATATTTACTCCAATTACATATGCATGAATCAGGTTTCAACATTAGGCAGGTAAATTGCATGTGCAACTTAGCTGAATAGATGATATTTCAATTTTTGGAATCTAGAACAAGGAGTCCTCGTTCTCCCTCCTCACACTTCCCCTCAGGGCAAACACAAGTCCTGATCAAGAAAGTGCTGTTAGAGAAATGTGCAATTTTGAAGCACACATCTTAGTTTCAAATGTGATTCAGGCAGTTGAAGTTTAAATACCAGTGAAATTTGGTGAGATTTGGGAGCTTAATTTTTAAATGAAGAATTATGTTCATAGAAGGTGTTAGGCATCACTGACTGTATTTTCAAAGGAGTTTAGAAACTTGAAAAGGAAGCTATGGGCTTGCTGGCATTTTCAAAAGCATGTTAGCAGTGCAGTGGCTAACCTTCCTGAGCTGTCTGAATTTTGTACTGGAGATCATGAGATACATATCTGTAGCTCCAAGTGCCTAAACAATTTATTTGATAACACAGTATCTAACAATTTAGGTGTGTCTGCTCTATTTTTCCAGAGAAAGAACCCTGAAAGCACCATAAGGAAGCCAAATAAGCAAATCACTACTTTCTGAGTTTTTCATTGTAGCTGAAGGAACTATCAAATAGACCCTCATAACCTTTCCACCTACACTAACATGTTATTTCTGCAAATTTTAGAACCGGGTTATCAAGTTAATAACAAGCTTATAAAACAGCACCAACTTTTATGGTACAAGGTAGAACTAACATTCTAAATTCCGAAAGACAGACTCCTAATAGGCCCCTCTCTATGCCTTAAACCATGTTTGGCTGATGCTGCAAGTTTATATAGCAAAGTGAGATGGGGAATGTTTTTTCTAAGAGAGCAACTGAATGACATAGCAAAGCATTGCATGCATTTTAAACACAGTGATGTACTCAGGAGGTGAGATCTGCATAGGCTAATACTCCTAGTATTAATCTCACCTGTCTCTATTTTCCACAGAGAAAATAATTTCAACAATCAGTTAATGAGCCATGATTATACAGCTACCTCAATCTTCTGTTATTTCTAAAGAAAGAACAACTGGTGCTAATCACTATTCCAGTTTTCATCACATTTTTTCCATCCTATTCTTATTAGTGTATTTTACCTTGCTTTATATTTAACTATTACATACTTTTGCATTATGAAGTCTGTGGCATTAACTGAGGATTTCTGTTTACAGCTCTACTTTTCCCTGCTCCCTGGTTATACAGATATAAAGGAAAGGCATATACTACAACCTTTGGACTGGATGAATACTGGCTGCAATGTACAGGGAAATGGTAGAAGAAGAGGATGGGTTCTGGTGCCTGATTCATGCAGGCTGCCCATGCAAGTGGGAGGCAATGTAACTCATTCTACCAATAGCAAACTTTTTCCAGATACCCTGTTTCATGTGAGCATTTACTTCATTGCTAAAGTAAATTCCAGGGTGTCTGCTTCCTGGCACTGATCTTCATGGTTGCTAGGTACAGAAGCCTATTTCCACAACCTATGGCTTTCTGTGGTAGTTTTCTACCACATTTCTGACCATCACTAGCCAGAGCTAACAATGATTACTACTATCCTGCTTATTGTTCTGCTTGACTGTAGGGGAAAATACAAACAGATGCAAGTCGGTGTTCCACATTTGAAACAATTTATGTTCTGCTATAGGTCCCATTTTCCTTTTAGGGATGTTGTGGTGCTGAAAAGAGCTCAAAACTCTTGTGTGATGGTGTCTTGCTCTTATCTAAAGAATTACCAGTGTAGTCAGTAGCCTGAGAATCTGAGACATAGATTTCTATGTTTCATGGGATCACCCGCAACTCCATAATATGTTGTTAAGAATAATTTTTACCAGACATAACTTATTGACTATTTTGGAAAAGAACAACATAAAAGCCAGCATTTAGTCGTTTTTTTCCTAGATTAGCATATCACATGGGTAGTGGAGGTGGATATATGTTTGCGTGTGTATTTACATGCAAGAGGTATTACAGGTAGAAAATAACACTACACACACATCGACCTCACAGGATTGAAAAATTCTTTCCTTCCAAGAAACACAACAAATATTTTAAAAAACACGACTAAACAAAAGCATTGTCAGCACTTCACAATATTTATACTTCACCAAAAGTGGGAAAGAAATCCTGTGTTTGATAGAATGACTTCATGATGACATGAAGAAATTAATATTACAAACACTCATGTTGTGACATACCCTCCCCCTCCACCTCAGAACACGTCTGTCTGGGGGGAAGGGAACAGGGATGATGGGATTCATTACACATGGCCATCCCCTTCGGGCAGAAAAGCTCCCATTTGCATCCAGACAAGTTACAACTGTCCTTTAATTCTTCAGTGACTAAACATCACTGTTTATTAATTCTTAGTATAATGTCAGTAGTAACTGCAAGGTGCTAGGCGATATCAACACTCATTAGTATAGACCGATGCCATAAATACTGAAAGGGTACCTTCTCATTTACTCCTTAACTACCTGTTTTGCAAGAAATAAATCAACTGTAAGACTGTGTAACAGTGCTGCAGTTTCCTAGGGCAAGGGTTACACATTAGACTGCAGGAGACAACTATGGAAACACTGCAAAGTTTGACTTACATAGCTGCCCTACCCCTTTGCATTAAAAAAGTGACTTTCACTGAACTAACACTGCCCCTTTCTCTTAAAAACAAAATCAGCATTAAAGTCAAACTATGTACTATATAAATAGATGACATTTCCCAGCAAGGTAAATATTGTTTATAGTTCTCTCAGGTCTGAGTGATTGCTTACAGGTCTTCCTCATGATGACTAGCTCATGAATCATCTTTGAGCCTATACTCCACAAAAATCAAGATGATGAGTCTTACCAACAAACAAAAGATAATTAAGGTCACAAGTGGACACCTAGGGGTCAGACTGGATGGCATTACGAATGCACGTTTGTGTATTTTTCTGTACACTTTGGTTTAATTTGGACTTAGGCTTTGGTGAAAGCTCAAGCAGCAAGATGGGATATAAATTCTGTTTATATGTTCCAGCTAACAACATGTCTACATTCCCCATGTCAGACCTCACAGCAGCAGGATCTGCTGCGTATGAACAGTACACGGGTAAAGGCAAATGAGCATCCATCAGTGAGTAGGTTAATACCACTAAACTGATTCAACTTTAGTGTGACTTGTTTTTTAACCCACAATTCAGGAGGTGTCTACGTGGTATCTAATATGTATGAGCCTCTGTACACTACACAGCACTTACAGCGCATTTTAAAAAGCTACTCCTTTTTAAGTTAAAACCTACAATACATTTTTAACCAGTCCTTGAGTATTCTAAAAGGAAATGTTTTCTGTTTCCTAGCCAGAACTGGTCATTTCTTCTACAGAATATGATGTTTGAAAATCAGTTCTTTCTATTATAGATTTCTCCCTCAGCTTGTAGAAAATCCATGATTCCCTAAACATTGGTCTTTGAAAGCACATTGACTAAAACCTTCATGCCTAATTCATGAAGTGTAGTCTGGAGATTAGTGAAGCTGGACATAGACCAGGAATACTTTATCATATTCTAATAAGCAGAGGCTGAAAATTGCATTTCTAAAGCTACAGTATTAAAGGGCACACTGCAAAACATGACCCAAACATAACTCAGTAGTTCTACACTGTCTGTAAAGGCTTTGATATGATAAAGTATGCTGACGAGGGGAATAAACACAACTAGAAATTTCCGTATTTAAGAAGAGGGGGGAAAACAGCAAACACTACATGTATACATCAAAGCATATATTGTATATTATAAACTCATATAATGTGATCCCAATGGAACAACCCTTGTACTGCTATCGATTATTTGAACACACCGTGGAACATCATTGCAATAACATAAAATTAGGCTTATGTAGCAAATGTGACAGTAAAAAAGGCTAGTAAAAATAGTCTGTAAGGCTAATGTAATCATTACCATAAAGCTGTTAATGGCATTTTGCTGTACAATACAACAGAAATTAAAGTTACTAGAGGGCAAACATGAATACTTTTGACTTACGGTGTTTTTGATATTTAAGAAGTAAATCGCTCACCAATCCTTTTTTGTTTGGTAGGTATTTTGTTATTTTTTGTCACAACATAATTAGGTTTAAAAAAGGAATGACATCTATACACCAAGGTTTCTAATTCCCCCACAGCAGGATCTTCAGGTAGTAGTAGATCTGGGAAAAGGATCTTTTCATGTAATAGATTTTTCTTCTCATGTAGAAGGGTGAAGACAGACATCTCTCCCATCTCCTTTCACCATGGGAGCATGTTATAGTGTAAGGGTCTGCTCTGGGAAAAAGACAGACACTTAATGGCCCTGCGTCAGAGAAGTACCACATACTGGAAAGAAAGATCAAACCACAGAGCACTTCACTATTTCTGTACATCTTTTCTACCTCTGCAAGTGCAGAGACAGCAGAACATTTCCAGGAGACGTGCCCCAGCAAGAGGTCTGTGAGAAGACAGGGCTGTTGCAAAGTCCTGGGGAGCACCCACAATGATTCCCACTTACCCAAACATACATACATCTCCTGGGCATTAACTACTGCCTGAAAATGTGTAATGTTTCCTGTCCCTATGCTTTCTCTCTGTTTCTTCACATCTTAAATCCCTCATGGAAGTTCAGCCCTATTTGCAGGCTAAGCACCATCTCTAGATGTGGTACTTTGGTCTGATCCTGGGAAATTTATAACTTATGTAGAATCAAGATGTTGCTAACCTGGGGAATGTTCTGTAATATGTGCTCATCACACAGCTAATCAGATTGGGCAGAGCATGAGAAACAGTTTATATGTTATCTGTAAACCAAAATAAGCAGTATGAAATGAGAAAACACTAAAATTATCAGTACCTGTGTTCACAGCAGTCATCTGTTGATACTGACATGTAATATCTAGTTACCTCTTGTTTTATC
This sequence comes from Agapornis roseicollis, assembly GCA_002631895.1. Lineage (NCBI taxonomy): Eukaryota > Metazoa > Chordata > Aves > Psittaciformes > Psittacidae > Agapornis > Agapornis roseicollis. Next base: position 65,188 of record NDXB01007044.1, read on the forward strand.
TGTGTGTTTAAGACAGTCAGCAAGTGACTCACCCAGTTTTCCCAGGAAAAAAACACCAGCTTTTTTTTTTTTTTTTTTTTTTTTTAAATTTCTTGAACTTTTT
>NDXB01007044.1:73624-84536 GCA_002631895.1 Agapornis roseicollis
TTTTTCCTTTTTTTTTTTTTTTTTTTTTTTTTTTTTTGAAGCATATGGCATTGGCCGTGGTTGAAGGGAAGAAATTGGCTTACATGGAAAATACATAAAAATTAGCTTCCCTAGAAAGTTTAGATTCAACATGTGAAAGCTTTTACTCCTTACATAAGGCATATTCCTATACTCTTGCAGTAACAAGCTCTCTGTGTTCTCACTGAGTAGAATCTGGTCCCAGATACAACTTCTAGGTGCTCCAGTGATGTAAACAATATAAAAATATTAACAAAGAATAGAAAGTGGCAGAATTGATTCCTCAGTTCAGTACAATAGAACACAATAGAAAACTGAAGATGAAAGCAGAATATCTGTTTGAAATTAATACAAAACACTTTGTTTCTTATCTGACCACTACAGTATTAAGCATTAAACAAATTCATAGAAAACTATTTTCTGTCAGAGCATTTCTCTGTAGCAAAAAGATAAGTTAATTTCTCCTTAAGATACTCATTTTTATCATGGTATACAAAAAATTGTTGGAGAAGGGAAATGAAAAAGTAATTTGTGCATAAATATCTTAAATTATTGTTGTTTATACAATTGCATTTGGATGAAGGTATACATACACAAAGACATGCAGGTCTTTATTTCTCCTCAATTGGCTTCATTTCTCTCTAAGGATTCTTAATATATAAAAACTGTAAGCATTTATATGAAAACTCATATCGACCTAAATGAGTAGGTCAGCATTACAATTTTTTTCACTATAATTTATGAATACCAAAAATGTTGAATTCTAAGGTATGCTATTGTAGATCACAGAATAAAAACGCGATTTTTGCATCTTTTGTTCTCCCTTTCACTCTCACTACCACTCCACATTTTACAGGGCCTTTCTTACACTAGGGTTTTTAGGAAAATAAATGCAACTGGCTGAGCTCTGGTCTCTGATACAAACTATAGCTTCCAACATATGCTTCATATTAGCCATAAATCTGCTATAGTAGCTGCACATGCTATTTAACAGGACTTATTAGGGATCCCTCCAATTAGGCACCTATGGACTAGAAATGCTGGAGGTGCACAGACACCTCAGTAGTCCTTCAGATAATTTTCTCTGACAACAAGGAAAGTTATACCCAATTACATGGGAAAATTATATCCTTAGTGATAAAACTTTTGGAGGATAAAATACCTTCTTAACTATACATTCTCAACCAAAAAGTAACAAATCCATTAAAACGCTGGACCCAGATTCACACTCTGATTAAAATCCAGTCCTCTGTACTGATTGTGTTAGAGTAATGCCCTTAGGAGTATGAAAAAGCACAAGAAATGAGTCAGCATGTGTTTTGACCACTCTTGCACATACTGGGACAAGTGAAAAATACCTGGACATTTCCCTTGGCATTAAAATCTGCTACAGCCAGGTCTATTCTGCAGAAGTTTGTTTGAAGAACAAAGGTATAGAGGAGGCACATTTATAAGATTTTTCAAGATTACTCTGATTACTTCCTCCCTTTCAAATGCAGAGTATATTGTAGCCTCCTTTAAAAATTCATACAGTAGAATCATTCTATGCAATTGTAGGAAGAAAACTGTCAGACAACATTCCCAATTCAATATTACATTCTGCTTCAAGAAAATATTTCCATATATTCTAGATTTAAAAAAGTCTCATAAATAAATGATAATCCATTGCTTGCCCTGAAAAATGAAAAATAATTTTCCGTTTGCATTTTATGTTGCAGAGTAAAATTTAATCTCTCTTTTAATATAGTCTTTGTATATAACAGAAGTAAAAATATGTGACCTTACGAAAATTGATTTTTTTACATGGTTAAAAATATTTCTACTGGTGTTTATCTAGAAATCTTACTTTTATGAGTGCTGGTATATATCACATATTGATAACTTAAACGCATTATTTCAAATTATGATAATGTTCTTTTTTGTAAAGATAAAAGAAAAAACAACAGGTTTGTAACAATAAGCACCACAGAGACAATGACGAAGGGAAACTCCTAAGAAGTTTTACATGTGGCCACAGTTCAACAGAAAGCTGTTAGCAATTTCACAGAATTTATTGTAACAAGACTTCGATATATTTTACATAAATCTAAAATAATATAAACACATGCTATATATGTGTGCATATTTATAAATAAATTTACATTTTAAGTAATGTGATGTGCTAGTGTTGCACAGAATATAAATTGTGTAGTACAAACTACCTATACTTAAATTCACTGGCGAGATTAGAAGTATACTGAGATTCTTTTAGCTGATACAAGAAAACTAAATAAAAGGTTGGTTCTCATAAAACAACCTCTTTTCGAAACCCCGAACTTTATTTTTTAATGATGAAATAAATTTCCCTGATGCTTAATTAAATAAAAAATAAAAATAAAAAAGCCCCCAAAAACCACAAAAAAACCAACCAAACCAACCAAACCAAACCAAACCAAACCAAATCAAACCACCTACTAACCCTACATAATTCACCACAAAACAGTCTGGGTTTGGCTCTTGTGTAGAAAAGCAGCAGAAAACAAGGTTAGATGCACAATTCTGTCAAAGAGGCATCTTCCTCTTGTGATGTGGGAGTAACCTAGTTTAATTCCCTTCTTTGCCTGGGGGGATTGGAAGGCATTGCCTGTCTCTGGTTGATAGCCATGTGGTGGCTGAGGGACCCTTGGTCCTCTCCTTGATACAATTCCACTTTCTTTAGGTAATTAAAGTTTCACTGAAGCAGGTACTGAAACCCCAGTGGCCCACTTCCCAGGTAAAAGCCACAATCACCAGCCAAGAGGGTCATTCCCACTTACTTTATTTCTCAATTAGTAGTCACTACATACAAGATAAAACAGGATTAAATGTAGTCCTATTGCTAACATGCTATTTTGGCACAGCCATTTAGAGACTTTTCTGGGAGAGGCAGGTTGCAAAACAGAAATTGTGAACTTGAGATTACTTCTAAGATGTCATTTTGTGTTCAGTTTTGTAGGGAATAACTGAAAAATCAGTGTGACAAGAGAATGAAGAGCAACTCCCTGCTCTGCTAGTAACTTGGGAGTATTTATCTGACAACCTACCTGTGATGTGTGAACAGTTCTGGAGTCACAGAAAATATAGTGGTTCCTTCCATCCTGTAAAAACTTACTATTTCTTTAACTACTTGGTGTAAAAGCCTTGCCACCAGGTACTTGTACCACTTGCAAAGGGAATAGTTGTGTTGTCCTTTAGACATTACATAGCAGCCTGCATTAACATTCCTTCTAGTCAAGTACAGGTAAAGGAAGCTGCAGAGAGATCCCAAAAATTGAGAAATTATATAAGGACAATTTTCTAGTCTGATCTTTGGTCCCACAGATCACTTACAGTAAAACACACAGATAGGTATGTGTATCTTTCAAACTGTGATGTTTTTATATCAGCATTTATCTAAATCGGGACTGCATCAGGAAAATATTATGTAAAAACCCACATAGTTAACTTCTCATATGATGCTGTTGGAATGCAAAGGTAATGGCAACATACTTACAGGCAAATGGTATACAGCTATAAGAACATTTCTAAAGGTGTGAAAATAATTTTTAAAATGGCACAAAAGTAGCACAGCTTAAATGGGAATTCTTGCTAATGGAATTACTCTCATCTCTTCAGGAAGTGCTAATTTTCCTGCTCCCTGGAAGCTTAATAAAAGTGCTTTACATTGTCCTTAATTGTGATTAATCAGTGTGGCACTGTGAATGGCAGCAATTCCTTTTCAAACATGGCAATTTTCGAAATTTGGCAAAATGTACATGTTATGCAAATTACTTCATAATTGTCCTGCATGCTAAAAGAAAGGAATAGCACTCCAAGCAGAAAAAAAACCAAACCAAAACCAAAACCAAAACAAAAACAAAAAATAAGCCATTCCGCAGGAGAAGTAACATCCTGGCCAATGCTAGGCACGGGCAAACAATTGCATATGGCAGCTGCCAGCTGAGAACACCCTAATTTTGGTTCTGCCACCAATATGTGGCACTTGAAAGCCAATCGCTATTACCACTGACATTGTTCAAAGATATTAGGGACAGAGGAACTTGGTGACGTGGTGGTGGATAGATTGGGCAGGGAGACTTGGTGGAAATCCCAATACACCTCTGTTGTTACCAATAGCTCCTCCCTCATCCCAATCCATTATCAGCAGGAGCAAGCAAGCCCAGTACTCTGCAAGTATATCAAGTCCCAGTCCCTCCCTCTGCCAGTCTTTGCCTACAGCAGAAGAGGGGGCCGCAGCCTTGGTTTGTGTGTGCACTGTTGGGAAGCCTTGAGGAGACTCCAACCAAACCTAAATGACTTCAGTAACATTTAAGAAATACTACTACAACACCTCCATGCAGATGATACTTTCTAAAACTTGCATCAATGCATACCTTGCTGATAAAGTCTGCTGGCAAATAAAAGACAAATAAAGAGAAAAATCATTGCTTATATAATGAATGTACCAAAGGCAAGTATTTGCACTGCTGCTAATAAGCACACAATATTTCTGTTAAATCTTAAAAATTTCCAAAGTCATGCATGAGTCAGATAAGCTGGAATGTCACTGCTATTAATTATTTAGAAAAAAAAAATTATTAAAATATAAGCTAATATTCAGAGATGTAATATATCTTCTGGCTATCATACGCATCATTCTGCAACATTTTCTTGTCTCTAGGGAAGCTGAATCGGTACAAAGATCCTGATAATTGTAATGCCCATACAGGCTGAAAATGAGGCAAAAGAACCTCATTGCAACAGCAGCTACTAGATGACATTATTACCATACAGTCCAACTTGAACTATTTGTTTGTCCCTGGAAGCAAGGGTTTTCCTAATAGGACTAACAGCTTGGGGTTTTTTTGGTTTTTTTTTTTTTGTTTGTTTGTTTGTTTGTTTGTGTGTTTGTTTGCTTGTTTGTTTTTATCTAGGATGTTTGAAACTGGCCCTTAAATTTATAAAACTAAAAGTGGTAGAGGAAGTTTATTATATACTTATTGAAATCAGTATCTGACAATCATACCATTTATCCATTCATTTTCTACCTCTTTTTTATAAGAGCCTGAATGTTCTTTTCTAGAAATGCAAACACATTCATTCTGGTGTGCATTAAAATGTGGTTATCAATCAAGTCTTCCTATTTTGTATTTTTTATAACAGTGAATTTCCAAGGTCTGTAATAATTTCCAAGGGTTGTCAGTGTTTCTCAAAAGAGGGTTTCTGATCATTACTTCAGGTTAAGATGACTTACCATGCAGCCATCTGGTTGCATGCATTAGTACACACTTCAGAAATCCACAAACATTTTATAACTGTACTCTCCACTGTGCTCTAAGTGCAGCGATGGTACCACGCACCAAAGTACAGTATGTAAATAAGACAAAGACTAATAATGCCTTCAATCCTTCTAGCGCAAAGGCTGCTGTAGTATGTAACATAGCAACACATTTTCCATTACACCCTAAGATTAATAAGCCTCATGGAGACCTGGAAAACCTGACAGAAAACAAGGGCAATAGGATGTTCATTTCTGTTTCATTAAACACAGGATGAGCTGATGGATCTCTCCACACTTTGTCACTCCGCACTGCTAATGGCTCTTTGACATTATTATTCACCATGGGTGAGATTGTGTAACCTCTGCTCACACTGTTGAGCATTTACAAAAGTAGTCCGACTGGCAACTGCTTTAGAGAGGTTACCTGAAGCATATGGTACTTCTCAGTTCAAGTAAAAGTGGCTCAATATAACCATAAAAAAGTGTTTGTGAAGGATTTTAGCAATGTGCAGGTAGCTGGTGAAGGGTACTTCAGTGGATACAAAGGTCTAATGTAGCACTTAAAAACACTGCTCTGTAGCAGGCTAAACAGTTGAGTGACACTTCTGCATCCTCTTTATTTTTACCTGCATGTTTTTAGCTCTGATGGAACAGTTTTGCTATGTTACCTTTCCAAAGGAAGCTAATAAAATACCTGGAACAGGGACACTGTAAGAAACAGGAACACAGCACAGGCAGTCAAAACATGCCTGCACAGAAGGCCAAACACTTCCCAGCAGATATGATACCTAATGTGAAGAACCCTGGGAGAGACAAAATAATTTCAACAAAGGAAAGAAACTTTGTTGTTATTTCTTAATTATGTATTCAGGGTTTTACTCGCTGTAGTGTAGGTACAGAATGCAGTCATGGTTTGCATTACCTTTCTTTCAGAGCTGAGTATGTCACTGAAATGCAAAACAGCAGCGCTGAATGCAACTATGAATGTGAGCAACAAACCAGGAGTGAGGCTTGTCTGTACACCTTCCCTATTTTCATTTCAAATTACTCTAATGAATGACAATTCTCTGATTTTACTCAAGGTGCTCTCCTTTGTGAAACTCGGATCATTACAGAAATCCAAATAAATATAACTGTCCTTGTTTTATAAATGGTCCAAATAGGAAACAGCTTCTGTTTCCAGCTCACCTTATGTTTATACAGACTTTTTTTTTTCCATTTGAAAATTTTAGCTGTGCACAATTCACCCAAATTAATTCAGACTAAGACACAAACAAAAACATTTCTCATTCTTAAGTAGCACTTGTGTGAAGTAGCTGTCATTTCTGTTCTTGTCTGTGATTTGCTTCTTGGACTTTTTCAATACTTCTTCCACTGCATACTCACTATGATGGCCTGCTAGGTATCTTCCTGTACCAATCCACCTACTTTAACGTCCCTACATGCTGATGTTTTAGGTTTTTATTTTTATTTTAACTTGGTAAATAGTAACAGTTCTTAAAAACAAGGCACTAGGGAGGGGACATCAAAGTCATATGTAAGTTATAAAGCACATAACAGTGAACAGGAGTAGTGATATCCAAAGGTTTCTTGATGATAGTTTGCATGTGCAAACCTTATATTTGAACTCAGATGATCATGTGGCTTTTCTGTCCAACTGTTAGTGAACAGCAAAGACTGAGATTTCATGTAATAGAGATCAATATATAAGTTACCAAACAATAACAAAGGACATCCATCTAATAAATATAATTAATGAACCAGACTGAGAAAATGACTATCTGCCTGTAAATATTACACAAATAGGAAAATAGACCATTATTTAAACATAAATCACTACAGATTATGTGTTCAACTGCAGTTTCAGGTTAAAAGCAAAATTAATATCACCAATCATTCCAATTCATATCAGAAAACAGATTTTGAAGAAAGCTTTGGCAAAGTGATGCATAAATTATATGTTAAAAATTATAAATTAGATTTCCCCAGACAATCATGTGATCCTGCAAATAGTTTCAGAAATAAGTGGATAAGTGATTAGCTTTCTGAAGACTCAGCAGACAACTTGAAAACAGGGATCTTTATAACAATGTAATTCATTATATGAGGACTGCCGCATGAGTTGCAATACAGATTCTGTTCTGTCTTGAGCAGAATCCAAAACTAAAGTGGACACTATAATCACTGTGGGAGATACTAATGATAGGCAATTTTCTACCACACAGAGATGCCTTAAAAAACTGAAATGGAATCAAAATTTGAAAGGTTTAACTAAGTCTGATGTTTGACATCTAGGACATGGATGGCAGCATGCCACAAAATAAAAGTTACTAAATTAAAATCATGGCATACACTAAAGACAACCAATTCTGTGCATGCTGAAAATGTCTAGGACCCCTCAGAGACATCTAAACCAGTTTGAGTTCAGTGAAGAACAGTGTTAATCAAAGCATAAAGACTCAGGTCTATTGGATAGAGTTGTCAGGAAGCAAATACAATGCGCCTAAATACCTGGGTTGGAAATGTTTAGTCTTCCATAACATTGTCCTAGAAGACAAATATATCTGCTGAGGACTGTGATAGAAGGGGTAAGCAGTCAATACAGCACAAATCCAAAATAAATAAGGAGAGGCCTGATAAGCAATCAGTTCAAGAAATACAAAACCTCAAGTGTAGAGTTTTAGCAATGAGACAAATTGCCACAATGAAAATGCAAAAAGTGGAAGATTTATATGTAGGTCTGAGTACAAACAGTGGATGATAAGCAAATTTGGTGACAGCCTAAACTTTAACATTTTATTTCAGTAATCAACATGTGCAAAATATAGCCATTAAATCTGACTGAGCTAGCTCCAATATTTTATTTTTCTTCTTTTTTTTTTTTTTTTTTTTTTTTTAGAGGAATACATGCTCTTGAGGAACTACGAACTTTGTTCTTTCAAACAGCTCTTGTGGTTTGACTTTTTGATTTTCTTTTTTTTTCCCCCTACCACCTTAAACAGGGATCTGANTTGCAGAGAAATACCAGTTCTGTTCCTGAAAATGGAATAGTAAAATAATTACAAATCTTTAATATGGAAGAGTTTGTTTAAAAAAAAAAGACTGGGGAAAAAAATAAAAATTAATAACTGATTTCTTGAACTCTAAAGAATCTGAAAAGGACAATGCTGAAAGTAACATGTGATCTTAGGTCTGACTTATACAAGGAGGAGATATCTGTTCTGTTCACATGTAGGCTAAATGCTTCATCACATCATACTGTTACAGAGGCAAAGCATGATGCAAGCCCACCTCTCTTCTCTGTATGTATATGTACCAAAACACTTTACAGACAGGAGCTCACATATGTCTGTGTCTTCTGCCTTTGCAAACTAAATCCCTACAGAATACGATCCAGACTGCTCATGCATGATGACTTCCCAGCAAAAGAAAAAACATCTTCTACAAGTGTCTTTTTTACTAATGCTACTTAAAGAAACATCTGTGTTGATGTCACTAATTTCACTGAAGCACCATTATAGCAAACTTCTGACCACTGAACAATATAAAAATCACAGGCTCAAGTGACAGCTAAAGAATTGGGGTGATCTACAAGAAGCAGCACAAACTGAGCAAAGTGAAAAGCAGGTGGATTAGTATCATGTTCCTGTATGCTTGGGCTCACAGAGATGAATGGGCATGAGATCCTGTTGTCCGTTTGTGCTATAATTTCACACACTAAGAACAAAATTGTGTTCTCTGATATGCTCATAGAAGTCCCTCTGGAGCAGTGAGAATTACATGCCTGCATCGAAGGGCAGAATTTGGTCCTAAGTCATTAGTTTGAGCTCTCTGCTGAAACCCTACAGAGAATAGGGGGTTTCAGAGGACGGTGAGGAGCAAACTGATGTAGCACACTACGAGATTTACTCTCACAGGAGACCATCAAATATTCAGACATTCAAAAAAAAAATCTGTAAAGATAAAAATCTGTACAAGACTAATACACCATATTTGTAGAGACTGCTTTCACTTAAAATAGAATCAAGCAACATTTAAATTAAAACAGTGGCAACGTAATTGAATGAAAAGAGAAAAATAGCCCAGTATTTTTATATCTATACAGCAGACCATGCCAATCAGTAACAACCGTTTCTGATAGGAAGACAAACTCATTGAAAGAAAAATAACTGCAGTAGAGGTATCGTACATCTGATACACATGTTCACTGGTGGCCTTACACCTATTGAAGAAGTTCTGCTCTCAGCTAAAGAATAAGCTAGTTACTTTACTAAGATTTGCTGCTACTTTGGAAGGGTTTTGAGGTGTGTGCACATGTATATATGTCTGTTATATTATTATATGTATATGTCTGTAAGTCATATTATATGTATGCTTATTTATTATTATATGTATAAAATATGTGTACTTATATTTTAATGTTATTTCCTACTTTCTGTCCTGAAAGAGCTGCCAATTCATTGATGAATGCCACTGTAATTGTTCATTTATACTGATATCTCATACCTATTGTTTATTTTGGGTTTTATCAAGCAGTTGATGCAAAAATTAATTACAAACAGTATTCTGCATCAAACGCTTTTAATTTTTTAATGCTGGTATTTAGCAATATTATTTGTGTCTGGTCCTACCTTCAGACAAATGGTTCACTTCTATGGAAAGTACAGACTGTTTTATCTCAGACACTTGCAGTGCTCTGACTCTAAAAAACAAACCTGTGCTTCTCGTCAACTGTATTGATAATTTTTTCCTTGTGTTTTGATCAAGGACTGACAATGCTCCAATTCATACTGGCTGCAAAGTAACAGCTTAAAAAAAAATCCACGCTATTTAATTCTAAACTCCACTGTATCAGTTGCAGGATAGGCTGGCATTTGCTGTTAAAGCAGAAAATTACAAGAAGGGCCTAATTGACCCTCTTGTGTCTTTGAAAAATCCTGTCTGTTGTCTCTAATTGACCCTCTAGATACCTTTATGGAACAATGAATGAATCTTCCGTAAATAATGGACAGTGATGATTAATAGCCATGGTTTGGCTGGACCTCTGGCTCATGGAGTTATGCTACTGAACTTTCTGTCTGTTTTTTTCTTTTTTTTTTATTTTTTATCATCACAGTGCTATGTACTTCATAAACAAACTGGAAAAGTAAAATAAAATTAAACACTATCTTATATAATGCAATGTAAACCAGAATTATTGACATTATTCAAAATTGCCTTCTGTCACAATCTTTTTCATGTTTCAGTAACTTGTTGTCATATATTCATATGCTTGCTTTAGAAAGAAGAAAGTTTACCATAATGGATGCAGTGATCATGAGATGGTCGAATTCAAGATCCTCAGGACAGTGAGAAGAGCGTGCAGCAAACTCACTGCCCTGGACTGCAAGAGAACAGACTTTGGCCTCTTCAGGAACCTGCTTAGTAAGGTTCCATGGGATACAGCTGTAGAGGGTGGGGGGGACCAAGACTGCTGGATGATATTCAAGGATCACCTNCCTCTTCAGGGCTTAGTAAGGTTCCATGGGATACAGCTGTAGAGGGTGGGGGGGACCAAGACTGCTGGATGATATTCAAGGATCACCTGCTACAAGCTCAGGAGTGCTGCATCCCAAC
>NDXB01007045.1:0-43110 GCA_002631895.1 Agapornis roseicollis
GTAGCAGTAGTGATTTGTGTTATACCTTAGTTATTAAACTGTTCTTATCTCAACCTGTGGGAGCTCATTCTTTTGATTCTCTTCCTCATCCCTCTGGGAGCAGGACGAGGGCAAGAAAGGGGGGGTTGAGTGTGTGGCTGGGTTTAAACCGCAACAACCACAATCACAAAACAAATCATAGCTGCCACACCTACACAATTATCAAAATGTTTCTGCTTTTTTTCCAGTATATCAGTTACTGAAAGTAGGCATTGGCCACTTACCACTGGGAAGAAAGCTGGAGCATTAATTCTCTTCTGATAATGTACATGCTTTGAACCAAGATGCCAACCAGCTTTCTTTGCATCGGTAAAAACAGGTAGCAGAACTTCCAAAGAGATGGTAATGATCATCATCCCATTCTTAAATTGAATCTGATTTTCTTAATTCACTATCCAGAAGTCTCATCTGGATCCTATAACGCACAGTCCTGCCTTCTCCCTGTGAGGCCAGGAAAGATTTTGCAGAGTTTGTAAATGATGGATAATAGAGGTGTACTGCACTGCAAGACAAAGCCCAGGAGACTGAGCTTTAAGCTTGCAGAAGGATGATGACTATGTTTAATTGCATTTAATCACTGTGCTTTTCCTTCTGAGCCTAGGAAACTTGTTCATAGAGTGTCTGATCTGAATTGATGTGGCCTTCAATAAAGGCCTCTTCCAGTTTATTTGTGATTATTTATTCTTGGTCTGCCTATAGCATCCCCACAAAAAACCTTACAAGTGCTACTTCATAATCTAAAGGAGATTAAGAATGCTGCTTCCCAGGAATACTGGACTATAAAATATCACTGTGGAGATAACAGAGCTGTGGAACTGCTGTTTCTGCCAGTACTCACAGTGTCATATTTCAGTTCTTTCCTAGCTCATTGACAGATAAAGTTGCAGCCTGTGAATCTTTAATACAATTTTTTTAGCTATTCATGCTGCCAGAACAGTACTGTCATGGCAGATACACCCTCCACAGCAAAAATGGGTATGTTATCAACTATTTATCCATGGGATATTCCAGTGAAGTTATCTGTTTTCATAGAGAATAAACATCCCTGCACCTGCTCCATGGTCAGTGGCCACAGGATTCTGACAGATGTTGCTTTGCTCAAAAGAGTCAAATATGTTTAGGTGCTGCTTGTGATTTCGAAGTCTTTTAAGCTTATGTAACATTGAAGTTCCTGCACATTTCATGGGTGATATTGAACTCACAATATTAAAAAAAAAAAAAGAAAATAAATAGCATAGAAAAAGTCCATTTTAAAGTAAATATGTAAAAAAGATTCCAAACACTCATAAACTTGCTATTATAGAGAAGATAGAACTTCTACNCATGGGTGATATTGAACTCACAATATTAAAAAAAAAAAAAAGTAAATAAATAGCATAGAAAAAGTCCATTTTAAAGTAAATATGTAAAAAAGATTCCAAACACTCATAAACTTGCTATTATAGAGAAGATAGAACTTCTACTGAGTAAACAAGGGGTCTAGGGAAAGTACAGCAGAATTGTTGAGACAGCTTCCTTTGAAGAGACGTTACAAATCCACTAAAACATGTCTGTGTAATGAGATTAAAACCGCTACTTCATCTCACCATACATTTTAAAGAATACTATGTGTGTGTCATACTAAAAGAAAATGTGAAGGATGCAAAACACAAGTAAATCCAAGAAGTGTGCCCATGTTCTAGGAGCAATCTCCATCATATCTATGAATGCTAGAAGGCAGTGACATAACAACTAGTGAAGCAGCATTTACATAAAAGTCTTCCCCAGGGAAAAGTAAGGTCAGCAGGTAACAATGAGGTGCAGGGGCCATGGCCACACACTGAACCACCAGGAGTGTGCAGTTCAGGATTCAGCACCTTCATTTACAATGATGAGGGTCAAGAGAGACTTGCCTTCCAAAAGGAGCTTTTCCTGAGCACTGTTATATACCTGGGGTCAGATCTGCTCAGCTTTTCACATGATGATTGCTTCCTAAGTTTCAGTATTGCCCTGGTCCTGGGAAAGAGGGTCCTGCCAGTCTCTCCCAGCATTGCCAAGGCCAGCCTCCCAGCCTCCTAGCAGCAGGGCTGCCCATGCAGTTTCAGTTAGTATGCAAGCCATAGGGCACTGGGTCTAGTGGGGAGTAGCCTTTTTGAAGGGGCCTTAGGAGCAGCAGGAAAAAGACCCCGAAGAGCTTGGATCTAAGTCCTTGTCTTATCTTTGCCCAAGGCAGGGAAATGGGCTGCATTATCCTGCTGCTTGTTTAAATCCCCTTGTGTTCCCTTGGCTGACGCAGCTAGCAGCAAACTGCGGGCAAGGCATAGACTTTTCTTTTTGCTCCTGCTGTCTCCATCCCCATGTTCACCTTCCCAAGGATGACTCTGACTCGAATGCTGGAGAGTGGGCAGGAAGGCACAGTGCTTGACATCAGGAGTCTTAGAGCAAACGAGCAGCAAAGAAACACAAATACCTCAGGAGTTATACAAAGGATTTTTCAGGAATATTGCTAAATTTAGATTTTGAAGTTCTTTAATGAAACCTAAAGCAACTGGCATCCCATTTCCACGCACCTCGTATGTGTTTTGCATTAAGCATTAATCATGATCCTTGAATATTTAGTTACAAAGAATTCATGTGTTTTCTGACACGTGTTGAAGTTGGATTTATAGTTAAGATACTCTAAAGATTAAGTGCTCCCCTTAGTGTCAGCAATTTAGAAGGCACATAGCTATTTCCTCTTTTCTAAATATGTGATGATGCAACAGCCAAAATAAATACCCCCAAACACAGTCAGGTTGAAGTGCTCATAATATCAACAAAACACAGCACTAATACAAGAAAAGTACTGCTTATACGGGTTTGGCTGGATTAGAGAAAAGAAAAAAATGTAAGAGTAGTTCCAATATACACTCATAATCCGTCACATAGGAAAAGGGATAATTGCAATTTAATTTGAGGAATTTTGCAAAGAGATGTCTTTAAATTAGAATTATTAAATACAAGCAATTTAATTACACTCATAAAAATAATTACAAAACATTATTATTACTGGATTATTAGAGCTTATCATATTTATAGAGCACTGAAACTTTGTCTGCTGCACTCAGAAAAACACAATACCAAGCAAAAATACCTTGGCCCAAAGACCTACTTCCCAGCCTGGACCTCCTGAGGCTTGTCCACATGAGGAAAATGCCTGCTTGGCACATGGCCTTTGCAATGGATAAAATTCACATCTTTTAAACTTTTTTGCCATGGAATGCAGCTGGCATGTCTGCAAGAGAAGTAGGGAGGATGGGAAGAGATTGTGGCATCAGGGGTGATGGCCCATATGGTGCAAAACCCCACTGTCCCGCTGCAGCCATTCTTCCCTGTGCAAACCCAGGATGCATAAGTCATCAAGCCATTTTGCCCTCCCTTGCTTCTCAGCATCTTAAGGGATGTGAAAATCACCACCACAGAGTTTGGTATTGCAGAATAGAGGTGATGGTGGCTATACCAAGCGTGAAAGCAATGGCTGTGCTGGTTTTGTACTGGCTTCATGCCTTCAAATAAGGTGGAATTGCTCCTTGCCAGCCCCAAAGAGCAACTTTCAAATGGTTGCATTTTATAGAATAGGTGGGCTTTCAAGAAGTGATTTGGAGAAGGAAATGGAGGGCACTGACACACATTAATCAGAAGGCAGCATGGAAAGGGGCCCTGAGGCAGGAGTCGGGAAAGCAGACAAAAGGAACAGTCAAGGCGGATCACCAAGGGCAGGAAAGAACACAGGAGGAATAAAAGCACTATTTTGGGTAAAGTATGAAATGCAGAGGGCTTAAGGAGTTCAAACACATCTGGAGGGAAAAGAAGAGATGAAGACAGCACGGAAAGGCAGAACCAGGGAGACAGGGAATGAATGGTATGAGGTGGCGAGCCTGCCGGGGGGATTTGGAACAGACAGGGGGACTGGGAGCAAAATGGGCTTAGCCCAGAAACTGGGATGTGATAACTGGAGCAAGAAATGACCAGATAAAGGCTTCAGTGTTGGCAGAGGGGACAGTAGGAGACTATTCCTGTTGGAGCACTGGGAAATGAAAGCAAACACGATTTAAAGCAGTCCAGGAGGAAGTGGAAAGAGAAAGCTCCCACTGAATAGTGTCACTTAACCATTTAGAAATGTTCCTACTAGCTTTAAAGGGAAGGGAAAATAAGGAAGCAGGAATGTCAAGGCAAAAAGAGAGACAAGGAAATAATTCAAGATTAGAAGAGCTCACGTCAAATGCAGAAAGGGGATAAGGGAAGTTACACATATATGTGGAAAAAGAAAAGAGAAAGACCTATTGAATGGCAGGAATGGTTACTGGAGAAGGCTTATGGGACATGTAAGATTCTTGACTCCTCTCTGCCACTAGATGCAGCCCATGCTCTTAGTTTCACAGGCGTGGGGCAGTTGAATGGTTGCATACACATGTGCTTCTCCTTCTGAATCCTCTTTCTGTATGTGGTGGCTGCACTCAGCTCCACTTAGGAGCTGAGCTGTAGCAGAAGCTGTGTGACCTAAATGTCCACCAAGGTTACCCAAGCATGCTGCTAAGCACTGGAAAAACAAAAAACAAAAAGAGCAAACCAATATGGATTCCAACACAGCCACTCAATTAGCTGGTAAAAAAGTAACTCTAGGCCAGGTCTTCAGCTCAGACAAACTGGATTAGATCCACAGACATTGCTGGAGATGCCTTGACTTAAGGCAGTGCTGAGGGGCTGCCCCTGTATTGCCATCATTCGCAGGGAAGTGTGTGTGTGTTTCTTTTCTGTGAACAGACCCTCACTGAGAAGCAAACTAAGCACTCTATTAACAAAAGAAACCTCCCACCAGCAATTCAATAATATAAAATTCCATATATTTNCCCTGTATTGCCATCATTCGCGGGGAAGTGTGTGTGTGTTTCTTTTCTGTGAACAGACTCTGAGCCCAGACCCTCACTGAGAAGCAAACTAAGCACTCTATTAACAAAAGAAACCTCCCACCAGCAATTCAATAATATAAAATTCCATATATTTTCTTTTTAAGTTTTTTAAATAACTACTGGATGCAAGACTCTCTTCAAGTCCTGCTGTATCTCCCTCTATCCCCAGTTTGTATTTTCTCTCCCAGCCAGAGATGAGGTCTTAACAGTCTCAGTGTTCCATTTTTCATTTTCTGTTTTCCGATTTCAAGCATTACTACTTATTTTAAAAGTAACAGTTTTGGCATCTTCCTACAGTCAAGTTTAATGGCCTGTTTACATTTCATTTAAAATGCTTCTCTACATTAAATGAGCAAGACAAATAGCTCTGTGAACAATGGCTTTCATTTTATAGTGGTTGTATGTCACTTTATATCAGTGGAAATGCAGACATGCTCTTTCTTCAGGAGTTTGAAACTAAATAGCTGGTGCACATCTGTTAAATTTAATTTGAACCTGTAGGTTCCAAATTAAAAGTAAAATGGAAAAAATAACCTTTTTTTTTTATTTTTTAAAACAAATGAAACAGCAAAATTCTGTTTGTTATTCCCTTATGTAACTATTAAATCTCCCAGACTTTCATAAAAGTCTTTCTGAAATCAGTTACTTTCATTCCAGTATTTCAGTTTCTTTTATCTTTCTCTCTAAGGCTCCTTAGAGCTCTGTTAAACGATATATTCTTCTCCTAGTGTGCATTATATTAATCCCCCCATCAAATGAATACCTGTAAAATGTAATTGCTCCTTCCCCAGGGGGAAGAAGAAAAAAAAAAGAAAAGTTTTGAATTTTGAAAGTCAAAATCCAGCCTAGTAAACAGCAAAGCTGATTTTACAAACTGGTGGCTTAGCAGCAGTCCAGTAACATTACAGGTAGTTCCTGAAATCCCAGCCATGACTGGGAACTCCCTTGGGTTTAGGAGCAATGGGAAGACAAAATACCCTCGCAAGCCCTTGCAAAAGCCACATACTTGAACAGAAGCAGCACAGCTGCGGATGCAGGCTCTGGGGAGCCCCAGGAAAGTGGGAGGAAGAAATGCATAGGTGAAGCCTCAATTCCCATCCCTTAGCAGGTGGGCAGCAAAGTGTTTTCTTCCCCTGTATCAGCAGTGGGCCAAAAGCATAGCTGCTGTACCCACAACAGATGTTTCTCCTTGCTAAGTTGGGATAAATGAACAACCTGAAACATGATTAGGAATGCTAATTAAGAAATAATAGTACCCTTGATTCAGCAGTCAACTTAGGAGCCAAAGCAACCCCAGGTTTTTTCTAGCATGGCATCTTCCAGCTGAGTTTCAGAGGTGCTGGTATCCTAGTTTGGGCCTGCTCAGCTGCGTACAAATAAGACAAAGCAAGTCTTAGCCTAAATATTCTCCTGTAGAAATGCACACCCTACAGGGACAGACTGAACAAAGCTTTTGTGACCCCTTTCTAACAAACGCAGGCTCTGACTCAGTTTTTGGCAGGAGAGGGAGAAAGGAGGGATCCCTCTGAGACATGCTCAGTGGGAGGGCTTCAGAGAGGGAACATCAGAAGGACCCACCAGATGGACACTTGGACTACATCTAAAGGTTTCTCACATTTCTTTTCCTTCCTCTCCCCTACTCCCCCCTCCTCCCTCCCTTCCACACACTCAGTTTACCTCTTCCTTACTCATCTACTTTGAACAGTGCCTGTTCAAAGCACTGGGGGTGGTGATGGATGCCTACACGTGCACACAAGAGCACAGTGGCTGACACTCTGCACGTGCTGGCTGCTGCAGGAAAGGCCCTTTGAGCACGTGGCCCAGCTGCAAAGTACGCTGGTAGGTAAAGCATTCAGTGAGAAAGTCTTTCTCCTCCAGCCCAGGTCCATGCTGCCCTTTGGACCAGGCCCTCCTGATATCCCTTAAAGCCTCTTCAGGCACAATTCAGGTGGAATGGGACATTGCACAAATGTACATCTATGAACAGGCAAGACATCACACAGGCAAGACACGGAGCGTGATGCTCTTACAGACCTCCCAGTGCCACCCCTTTAATGCAGCAAAGGTAGTAGAGGGGAAGGAGGGAGAAAGGAGGAGTGAAAGAAAGGCTCTGTACTGATTGCAGTGGGATATGGAGCTGATTTAACGAGGAAAATTATTCCCGGCTCTTAAATTGCTATGGTTTCCTCTTTGATTGAACGTTGGTATTCTTCGAAGCTTCCAAAGGAACAAATATAATTACAATATGCATTTGATAGGGAGTATTTCTACCTGTTTTCCATATAATTATCTCATTCATCTTTATTCTTTCACAAATCAAGAAATGATTTGACTCCTCCTCCTATTAAGGACATTAATTTGTTAACTGGCCAAAAAGCATCAGTTCATCATTTTGAGCAGATCTATAAGTTCTTGGCAAGAAAAAAACTCTTGTTTTAAAAGACAGCAAAGTATCCTGTCTTGTCTTGCTATTCCATTGGGAACAAATTATTCTTTTATGTATGCTTTGATGTTGAAATAAAAGGGTTTTGAAATACTATTTCACTGTACTGGTTATAAAAATGCTGTAATTTCCTTGTTGTTTGTCTTATTGGAAGTAAGTCAGCGACAAAAGTACAAATATCGTATACACAGAAACTTCCTAAATACCCCTTTTATCCACAGTGTTCTGTTTTATTGAAGGGCTCTAAACCTATTGTCTGTGATTGGAACTCCATTGTTATTGCCTACGTGTTGTTATTCTCACTCCAAGCCTGAGCACAGATACATACATTGCCTGGTCACTATGTAATAAATCACATACTCACTCAGGCATGGGTTTAACAGGAGTGGCTGAATGTGTTGTGGAGCACGTGTTTCCAGCTATATGTTGTACAAGAGGCTGCACAAGGCTTCTGTATTTAGCCTTGCTAACACTAATAGTCTTAGATAGCACCTTGATTCAGAGACATTAATGTCTTTTTGGTGATGCTGGTGGCAGTTATGCACCACTGGTCAGTGAATACATGTGAACATTTATAAGTTTTGCATTAAATCCCACCTGGATGAGACCTGCACACAGCATAAATTCAGCCCACCATGTATGCTTTGAGTCATGAACGTAGTTCATGCCAAGAAAACTGCAGGCTATTAAAACACCTTTTATGCAAAATTCAAACCACCAAGTCTTATGAGTCACTTGCACTCATATAGTTGCATTGACTTCAGCAAAGCTTCTCCCCACTTATTCCAGCAGAAGCAAGAGAAGGATCAGGCCTTTGCTTTTAATCTTCATTACAGAGTTGTTACAGAGATGTGTTCAGACCCGACTTTAAAAAAATCCCAGTACAACAGAAATCATGTTGTTCAATTACCTCTATGACACAATTCCCAGAATGAGTTAGCACTTCCTCTGCCAAAAGTCAGCATGCCTCCCCACCGAGCCGTAAAGTACATGACGTTATACAAAGAAAGGCAATCAGATTGCTAATTCTTAAATAGAACTTAATAAAAAGCAACAAAAAGTCAGTGTCAGGAAGAACAATAGATACCGAAGGAAGAGGAAGATACACCTCACAACCACAAAGAGCTTCTCTACTCCAGTCTGCTGCTATTCATAGCCAATGAGTTAACTGCTCAGACATTCATTAAACACCATGATATATTTGTACTGTTGACAGTAAAAGTCAGTAAATGCTGGACAAGATGCATGGTGAAATCTCTTCCGAATTATGGGTAAGGATGTATATTGACCATCGTCATGAAACTGTCATTGAAAAACAATGACTGCCTTAAAGAATAGAAACAGGCCTGCACATGTTGCTGCAAGACCAAACTGTGTGAAATTCAAATAATTCTTTTGCTTTGTTTTATGGTTAAGCTTGTTTCAGGATAATATTGGAATTGACTGAAATAATCTATTAAGATTGTGTCACATTTAGCTCCACAGAAGGGCCAGAAAGGTATGGCTGTAAGAAGTTTCTAAGTACTCTTCTACATGGAAGGGTAGTAGAAGAAGTAGAATGACAGATTAAAAATATCTGTGAATGCTTTGCTTTGTTTTACCTTCGGAAATCACACCCTGCAAAGAAAACCTATAAGCAATTATGTAGTACAGACTACAGGGGGCTGTCAAGAAGCGCACAGTATCAGCTTGGGTGGAGGTTTTCTCTAATCTGCGTTTGTGATCAGTAGACACAAGATCAGTGTATCAAGAAGGAAAGATGTTTCATTCTTGGCTTTTCAAACACTTCTGGATGAAAGATGAAATAATAAAAGCTTAGCTATATAATAAGTAACTCTGTATTTTACAGGTCCTTAAAAAACACTTCATAATGTTTAACTAGTAACCTAAGCCTGGTTTCAGTGTTTTGAGTACAAGGCAGAAAATCTTTCCACAGCCAATTCTAAACACAAGAACCTGAAATACAAAAGAACTCCAATAAATTTCAAATTGAGAACAATGTTGCATTGTCAGGGACTAGATTTAAGAGGTGTATTTAATGTTCAGTATCCCAAGATCTACACGTCTCTGGGCTTCCTTAGAGTTTGGGCTGCATCTGAGCCATGCAGAGACTTCCAGGTTTGTGGTAGAGCAGAAAAATTCTAGATTTCCAGGTGCTTTAGCTCACAGAACAATACTGTCTCTTCTAGCTCATGCAGTTCTTCCCTCTCTTGGGAAGGATCTTCAAATCTGAAAGCAGAAAAAATCTGCCTGGTCTCTGAACTTTAGGTTGGCTTTGCCTCAGCCTTGTCCTCTGCTTTCTTCATTTCCCACCTACAAAGAAAGAAAAGTACCACACTTTTACAGGCAGCTACCATCATGCTTCGGTTTTCAGGAAAATTTTGAATTTGGTAATGTGTAATGTCTGCTAGTTGCTGTTGCTAGCTCCATGGGGTGGAGCTGGGTTAGCTTGCCTTCAGCATGGTCCTTTCTCTTTTGATGACTTTTATCTCAGTTGATTGACTCTGTCACAATATCATAAAAGCCTTAGACCAATCTTTTTCATAGCATTAATACAGAAATAAATGCTCCCTTGGAGTGCTTGAGGTACCTTCTGATATCTCTGCAGCCTGCTAACTTCTTCCAGAACTGGTGTGGGTTTCAAGGTTGCAAAAAGCAGGACAAGATCTGCAGGTTGCATGAACTAATGTAACTTTCAGCAAAGTGAGGACCAGGCCCAGGAAAGCAGTATGTTTCCTCTGGAAAGGAAAGACCCCCACCTCTTTTGCTATAAATATACCAGACTTGTGTGCTTTGTTTTGAGCCCAGTTTCCTAAGGAAACAAGGTCCATGCAGTCATGCTGTGTCTTGTCTGTCGGTTTCTGTTCCCCACTCCTAACTCTCATTAGTTGTCTTGACCAGATTTGGCAGTGGGGCCACAGTCTCCAGTACATTAAGCTTTTTTTACACCTTGGCGACCAAAAGGAGAAAAATGTTTGTTGTTTTTTATGTCTCCCCAAAAAGAAAAGCTTTATCATATGCTTTATCTGTCTAGGACAGAGAATCTAGAGGAGAAAAGACTTTGTGAGACAGGTTAGCAGGAAACCAGGTTGTGTTAGTTCCTCTGCTCCAGGAACTATTTGTTTAGTTTGGTCTACTCAGGAAGTATCCAGCATGAGACACCATGCAGGCAGTGCCCCATAATACCTTTTTGAAACTGGACATACCAGTTTTCCAAAGTTAATGATCTTTTTAGACCTCTGAGAGGATATTGTGTTAGACTTTGAAGGTTGAAGAAATTCTGATGCTTCTCTGTCACCCATCTCCCTATCTTCATGATGTCTTTATCTTCCTGCAGCAAGAAGACTTGGGGTGCACTGGCGAAGCTCCCAGGTCCCCACCTGACAGTACAAACTAGGCTTGACTCCCATAGCCTCGCAGATCATGCAGTTATTTGCACTTCAGATTCAGTGGACAGCAGAAGTCTAGCCACAGTAGTGATTTGTATTCACCTGCTCAAGTGCATTTAGCAAAACTTAGTGAAAAATCAAACCTTAAGGATCCAATAAGGGAGCATTTTATAGCCACTTTGTATAGCAGTGAAAAAATGCATATAGCATGAAGCAGAAAGCTTACTCTCCAGAGAATCTTATTTGTGTTACAACCCTCTGTTAATCAGGACAATAGTATTCTCTTGTGAGGTACAGACATAAAATCATCACTCTTTGTTTTGGTGTAATGACACTGTTTTATCTACTGCCTCTGCAGATACATACAACAAGCACAAAATCTGTGCTTAAAAACTTAAAAGTATTTTAACAAGGGAAAAAATACCATAATTCAGAGTTGCATTACAGGTTCCATACCGGAGTTTATTTCCTTGTCTTTATTTAACAAACATATCATGTAGTCGTATCTATCTTAAGGCAGACATGATTATTCATTGCAAAAACAAGAGCTATTTTTATGTAAAGCAGAAACTAATGAAGTAAGAAAATGTATTGAGAGATTTTTGGCTACGCATTTTTGGATTCCGAGAGTGGTGTTCACATGGCAGCTGCTTTGCTGGATACTGCCTCACTGATGGCTTGTGGCATTGATTTATTGACATGCTCGAACTAGAAATTAAGGCAGCCTCAGGGGAGGATATCAACTGACCTGTAAATTGGAACATGTGTTTTGGGTTTTTTTGTTGTGCCTTTTTTTTTTCTTTCAACAAGACTTCTGCCACTGACTTCAACGTTTTCCATTTAACATGAGAAAATTCTTTCACATCTCAGATGTATTCAGACCATAACAATAAATTAGGAGAATGGACTCATGCTGACTTCTGCCAGAGGAAGCTCCTGTGGTTGAATTACTTTTTCCTATACAGCATTAGAAAGAAGAGCTACCTTTACTTTTTCACCAACTTTTTCCAAAGTCAAGATTAACCTTAAATAATGAACTATGAAGTCAGTGAATACTGAGTTCTAGCCAGGGTATTAGCAAGTTGGTGAAAGAGCATTCTCATGAAGCTGTCTGCCACATCTGCTGATGTTCAACAACAAAAGAGACTCCTGAAAGTCCCTGTCTTGAATTACCTCTACACCGGATTTCTACCAGTCAGTCAAATTTCATCTGAGTCACTTCACGCCCACTCTGACAGGAGCGTGGGAGCAGTGAACAAAGGGCAGGCACCCACTGGGAGCCCAGCAAGAGTGAAGACTGACAGGCCATGCTGGGCCCAGATGATTAGATACTACATTTTCATAACCAAATTGTGAAGCAAAGATGCTGCCTGTCTCCACTCTGGCAGAGTTCCTCCCACGATGGAGCCTGATACTGCAGGGAAAGTAAATGATGATGATAATTCTGTCATCTGGGTTACTTATGAACCATCTGCTAGGCATTTTTGAGGCAGAAATTGTGTTTCTGGAGCAGCAGAAACCCTAAGCCAGGAGAATGTTCACATCTCACAGTTTGCATTTAGGAGCATTTCCAGTGGATGTCAGTGTGTGGCCACTGAAATCCAGCCACCCTTTGGTTAGTGTCCACGGGAGGTAGCACGGGTGCTTCATTGTGTGACCATCCCCAACCTTAGTACTGCCCAGCAGGCCCCCTATAGCTCCATTTCAGGCTCCACACCTTCTCCTACATGATTACTGATGGTGGCTGATGTGGTGCCCTTATACCAGGAACCACAGCACCATGGCTTTTGCCTTGCTGGCAGCAAATCAGCAACATGGTGACTGGCATGAGATGCCTGTTGTCTGAGCCAAGAAGGACACATATTAGGTGGCAAAACAGAGTATTGTGCCAGTCTTTATCCCAGGAAAGTACTTCACTGTACCTGCACTCTGGTTTTTATCCTTGCCTCTGCCCTCATCAGCTGCTCCATTTCCTGTGTATTCATACACACAGGACAACACAGGAGTAAAACACCTTTTAGTTTTGTTTTTCCTTTCTAGTGGAAAGGCTAGCCAAATCCTAACAACCATATTTTCCTTACAATTTTTCTCCTAAGCCATTTGCACACACTTAGTACGCTGCCTGACTACTCTCAATTACATTAATCTGATTTTCAATCTGTGTAAAACATAACTATGACAGCAAGTGTTATTTTACAGAAAGACTAAGTTCCCTTGTCAGTTTACCATTTCAGTGCCCGTAGACATGTTACTTATTCCTCATTCCTCCCCTGTCCTTCAAAATCTGAAAGAAAGTCTCTCCCTTTTGAGATCCACTGCATTTGCGCCAGTCACAGTTCAACAGAAGGGGAATATGAATTGCTCTGAGCAACTGCTTTGACATGTGCTTTATGGTAAATACCGCACTGGCCTTGAGTTTCCCTTACCACTGTAGATATACCATGTATATGTAACAAGAAAATTATAATAGCTTTTCAGACCATGTTCTGTTAAAGGATTCTTTTTTTTTTTCTTCAGTTTTATGGATGTTTACAACTGTACCCATACAAGGTATTTTTCACCTCCACAGGTGCGGATTCTTCCAAAAAGCATCCATTCGAACAAGCACTGGAAACTAAAGCTTTTTGTTTACTCAGTAAGCTCTGGGTGCATTTGCACTGAAACTAGATTGAAAGGAAAATAATGGCCTTGATCTCTCCCTCAATCACCAAGACCAGAAGGTGGAGGAAATCCAGGACCTGTCCCTAAATCTCCACCTCCAACATCAGACAGAAGAAAACAATTACCTTCCTTGGAGACCTCACAAAGAATAAAGCTGTAAGTAAATAAAATTCTCATGCCAGCAACTTAGGAAATTAATCTGTTGTTATTGTTACAGCAAAACCTCCATTAACTCCAAAGGACTTTACTGTGAATGGAAAAGGGTCTGGAAAAGAGGCTGAGATGACAGCAAGACATGATTCCTATGTCACTTCCACTGATGTAGATTCAGAACCTGGTGGTTCAACCAATGCTTCCTCCAGTCTGACAGCACTTGTTTTTTCCTCACCATTTGCTCTTGATTTTCACAACTGATTACAGCTCAGAGCCTACAAGAATGGGCATGGCACAAATGCTGGTAACATAGTGCTCATGAGTGAATGGATGCAGGACATCCGGGTCTGAAGAAAAGCATGTGGTAAGCATCACATGTCAGCAGTTATTCAGTCATTTTACACCACTAAAAAGCAGGAAATAAGTTAATTTTACAACTATTCAGATGTTATTTTAATAGCAGCATCATTTTTACTTAAATGATGGTTCTGCTCAAACAAAAGGGAGAGTTCTAAATTTGGACCCCACATGCAGGGTTTCTAAATATCCAGAGTAAGCCTAGATGCTTACACCTTCCAGTTCACAAAAGCAGCAGTCAGGCCTCCTTGCAAAGACCTGTATCCTCTCCAGCTATCCTTAAGGTCAGCCAGGTTTTACAAGCTCCAACCCAAACTACCAACCTATCCAAGCATGCATGGATACTGCCTGTTTCTAGAGTGGCATGTGGATGGACTCAGACCAACTCATGGGGAGACCATGAGGGAAACAAGTGTAATTTCCTCCTTGCAAAAAAGGGACTGCAGAGATTTGTTATAAGCTGATGTAAGAGAAAGTACTAGCATCACAGTGATGGTTGTGCTGCAGAGGTGGAAGGCAAAATGTGCTGAAAGGAGGTGAGGGGGACCACTCTAATTAAAATGCTTATAATTTGTAGGTCAACAGTAAAGCATTTTTCTAGTTTAAAGCATCAGCAGGAGTCAAGAGACTGAAGCTCTACCCATGATTTGCTATGTAACCTACAAACGTTTAACTTCTCCAACACTCAACTTGCATACTTAAAAAGAAAAAAGAAAGAATTAAGAGCAGTAGGAGAAACAATGCACTAATGCTTATAAAGTTCCTTCAGATATTGGCTCTATAGTAAATTAAAATATAAATTTTAATGATCTCTTACTTATTGTGAGTGAGATAGATGGAAGCAAGGCCTCTTGGTAACCTTAAGGTATTGCTTTCATTGCATACTAACAATTTATTAACATTCTTTCATTTTCATTTCCCAAATCCATCGTAATTAATTCTTAAACTTTCCCGAGTATGCAGAGTCTTTCATTCAAAGAAAGGTGTCCTCTTCCCAGCAGGCTCAGAAACGCTGGCCCGTGATTTGAAGGGTGGGTTTTTAACAATTTATAAAACATTTGCCTACGGTTTTAAAGAGATTTCTCAGTCACCTCCACTTGGAAGTTTCTCCAGCCTTCAGCAGCGGAAGGTCCCTGGCTGTACCTCCCAGCACAAGCCTGGCAGGCGTGCATTTATGTGCTTAGCCCTTGCCGCTGAGGAGAGACTGCCAATTGTACTGTGCTGAACTTCATTAAGTAGTAGTTTTACGAGGTGGACTGCAGCACACAGGGGACAGGCACGAGACCATCAGATTTATGGCATTTCAGTGTCAAGCTGACAGCATGGCTCTATTCACACAACAAAAACTATATTACAAGAATGTTAATGCCGCGAGAGAGCCCTACCGAAAGAAAAAACCCAAACACAAAGGGGTAGGAAATTCAGAGTTAGGCATTAAAACTCCAGTACCCAACACAGTAACATTAAGATACCCTCTCACCCCCACCCCCTGCCTCTGCCTAGTTGCTGGGGTCTTTATTGCAGCTTCTAATCCTTGGCTGTGGGTAAAAAACCCTGGCTTTTAGGGAGGTAGAGGTGTTGGGCTCCACCACCCATGTGCAGGAGGCAGATACCCATCCTGCCGACACTGGCCCCTTGCCCTCACCTCTGGGCCAGCTGGACTGACTTCTTGGAGCAGCAGCTTGGAGAATTTATGATGCATTTGGTAGCCAGATGGACATCTGTCAAAAGGGAAGGGAAATGTGGAATGTCTTTAAATGTTATAAAAAATGCTTTTCTCTCTTACCTCTATCTCCCGCCAATGAATGGGCTCATTTGTTTCAGTGGGAACTACCATTTCAGAGGTATTTTTCAGAAAAAGCCCAGAATGATTAAGAAAAGTAGGAACGAAATGGCTGCAGCAGAAGCGAAGGGATAACAGATTTTTTGTGAGTCTAACTTTAAAAGTCTGGATTGCAGAGAAACTCAGACACCACCCCACTCCCCCCAGTAACTTTTTAGACCCGTTACATGAGTGTGCTCTTACTTTGGTCCAACATGAGATTAATCCTGGCAATTAAAAGCTAGTGGTGTCAGCTCCATGTATTTGTAATTGCTTCTCAGTCCCACAGAAGATAGGAAAGCAGGAACTGATATCTCAAAGGCCTTGTTGAGGAGGAATTTCTCAGAAATCCCCTTTGACAGTGGATTACACTAAGCAGAGCAAGGAACCTTCTCCCAGAATGAAAGTGCTCACATGTACAGTTAATAGATGTTGCACTTCAACCTGACACCTTTAAATTAATCTGCAAGGTAGATGAACTCAAAATCCAGATGGACACTGACGGCTGAGTTGCTCAGGCTAGCCTCTGTGCATCCTCACTGGCCAGAAGTATGCATATACAATATTATCCTGGCTACTATCTTCTGACACAAAACAGAGCTGCCTATTGCCCAGACCATCCTACCAGGTAAGGTTTCCTGGGGCCAAAGGGCACCTGGCCCCTGGCTTCCTGGGGCACTGTTTACTATAAGCATTTTGCCACAGCAAGCTCCTCTGCAACATAGCAGAGAGGGGCAGTAAGAAACCCCCAAACCAGGCAGCTTTACAGGGCAAAGTCTTTCTGCCCCTTGACTTGGTGTTGAGTTGCTCTATGCTGTCAAAAGGGACTGAAGACACCAAAAAGGGCCTTAGCTTATCCCCAAATTGCAACAAAGCTGTGACTTCAGACAGCAGGTAGCTTTGGTTCAGAAACCTGAGTTTGATTATTTCGACCCAAGAAGTGCATAAGGCTATTGCAATTTGATGAGGAAACACTTTACACTGATACCATGACTTGACCTTGTTTGCTATAATCAGGCTTAATGCTGTCCTAGGGCAATATGGAAAAATTCAGATTTATGCACCAGCACTTGTTTTCAGCAAACCAAATCCAGGACTCTGGCTGTAAGTATTTCCATTCTGGTACCCCCTGCTAGACAAATTTAGCCCCACTGTCAGTCTTTCAAGATACTGTCACTTTATCCATGTTTCTTGGCTATCCTCTCCTTACCTGGGAGCTCTACAAGGTGAGTAGCTTATGCATGTCACAAATGTCTACACCATACCCAGCTCCCTCACCAGACATGCATTCTTAGTCATACCTGACATTTCATCCTTGTAAGGTGCTACACAAAGAGATCACCCAGAGCACTTCAGAAGGCCACTTGACTTCAGCAAAGCACAGTGCTAAGAGGACTTGCCCTTCTAATTCCTATTCTTGAATCTCTGCCACTCAGCTGTCTAAACCTACTGAAAGCCAAGGTAGGTACCTCCAAATCACTTCATCCAGGTGCAGTTCCAGGGCTTATCCAAGCAGGCAGCTGTTTCAGGCTGAGATCAGGCTGCCAGGAGTGCCAGAGCAGCCCCATAGCAAAGGGCAGTCATGGTGTTGCTTCCTACTGCACCTGTGTCAAGATGCAGCGCCTCTGGCAGGGGGAGAAGGTCATGGTGGTGCCAGAAAGCATGGTGAAGGAGCAAGGGCTGCTGACATAGGTTGGAGTCACCATGGATGATGTTCATGTACATGCCATACAACCCCTTCTGTTCCCACCATTCACTTAAAGCAGAGCTTGAAACTGTTCTCCAGCTCATAAAAACACTTAGAAGACAAGGACTATCTAGGGAAGACTCACTACAATAATAATAGTGATGAGTGTTACAAATAAACAGTTCATTGGCAGAATCTGGCTAAAGAACAGCCCAGGCAACTTGTCTTCTACAAAACAAACTGACAGAAGAAGACTTCAGTGAGCATAACAGCTGAAATCCACCATTCGACCATTCAAAATACTTTCCCCCAAGTACTAAAAGTGACATTGACCAAAAAAGTTTGCTTTCTGGAAAGCAGGACAGTAATTTTGGTTTCCTCCTTAAAATGTAGAGGATAAAAACATCCTGAAATAATTGGAAGGCCAATTTCTTGCCTTCAGTATGATACAAGTTGGAGCTGAATGTCAGTGCAGATCTTGAACCTCTCAGCATTTGGGCTTTTTATATTTGAGGTGTGAGTCAGTCCTAGTGAAATGAAGTCCACCCATGAAGTCTGCAATGGAGTCATAGGTAGATCAGGTCAATCCAGCAGTACGATGAGCTCTTAGAGATAGATTTTATTATGCACCATTTTTCTTTTTCTTTCGTATCACACAACTGAAAATTTGCAGATCAAGCCCCTCCAAAGTGTTTTAGGAAGGCTTGATCTCTTGACCTACCTGCAACCAGTGACTCTTTTCATATGCTTCTTTCATGAAAAAGTCTGAGTTAATTATGTTTAGCCTGGAGAAGAGCAGGCTCAGGGGAGACCTCATAACTGAATATAAATACCTGAAGGGAGGGTGTAAAGAGGATGGAGCTACACTCTTTTCAGGGGTGCCCAGTGACAGGACTAGAGGCAGTGAGCACAGACTGAAATACAAAAGATTCCCTCTGAATATCAGAAAACACATTCTTACTTCGGGGGTGCTGGAGCACAGGAATGGCAAGATTTTGATGTCTCCATCCTTGGAGATATTAAAAAGCTATCTGGACACAGTCCTGGGCAACTGCTTTTAGTTGGCCCTGCTTTAGCAGTGGAGTTGGACCAGGTAATCTCTAGAGGTCCCTTCCAATGTCAGTCACTGATTCTGTGAAGAGATACAGCCTGGGGCATAGGGTAGAGCAGAATCAGGTAGTCACACAGTGCAAGGGTTCAAAATAAAACCAGTCCTCCCCCAAAACAGACGAAAGTGCAGGCACAGACATAGACAAAGTACACACCTGCACACCTCAGGCTGTGAAACGACAGAGAGAAAAAACAGCAGCACCACGACTATGAATGAAACCCAAGGATTATTGGTATTCGTGGATTCCTATTCTGCATTGCCTCTGCTGCCTCAAAGCAGATACAGCTCAAAAAATTTCCCTTACAGGCAAATTTTGGGCAAAGCCCCGCAGTACCAACGGTGGTGGCTGCAGGCAGGAAGCTAAGCACTAGAGGGCACCAGCAGGATGCGGCCGGGACCCTTGCTGCTGGAGCTCATGTGCCTGACGAGCGATTAAACATGTATTTTTTTCTTTTCCAACTTATTTTTTTGTTTTAAAGGAAGTTTGACTCACTTCCAAAAAGCTGGACATGCCTCTGTCCGCCACAGTCATGACAGTCCTTCTGCTAAAGAAAAGAGTTGGGTGATAAGCCCATAATAGGGAGATTCTGCAACTCAAGGCACAGGCTACTGGAGGTACAGAGCCATGAGGAAGACTCCAGAGAGTCTGACAGCACAGCTTCCCTCCAAATAAGGAAAAATGCTCATTTAGCAAAGTTTGAAGTTTGCAATACTCAGAACTTGATGGCAGGAAAGGCAACCAAGAAGATACAAGGTGAAGCTCTGTTAGCCAATCTCCCCAGTTCCTCCCCTCTGCTCCTGGAGGATGCTTCAACATCTGCAGCAGGTACTACCCTGACACCCTCAAGACTCAGGGCTTCCCCTGTTCTTTGGGGCAGTAGGAGCACTGGACAACCCACCATACCCACACTCAGGCAGTGCAGACCTACCACCTCTTAAAGACCTGTGCCAGCAACCCTCAGCTCTCTGCAGGGACCTCCTGAGCTGCTATTGCCTGCCTGTGGAGGCTGCTCACCACTCTGGGTTTGTCCCAGAGGGATGTCCCAGCTAACATGAAGTAACCCCCCTTTGTCATTGCCAGCTACAATACATCCTCAGCCAAGCCACCCTCATCAGACTGCTACTGTTCTTCTGCAGCCATCACTTGTGCTGCCAACTCTCATTTGTTCTTTCTTTAAATATTTACATTCCCAGGGCACATCAGTACCAGGCATGGCAAGCTCCCTGCTCCTCACAGGAAGGCAGAAGAGCTGCACTGGCAACCCAAGTCGTCCCCCACCTCCCCATCACCTCCAGGCTCCACCTTCAGGGACCAGGAGCAAGTTTATATGCTCACTGCTAGGCCTGGGCTGAGCAGAGACTGCCAATTGTACTGTACTGCACTTAATTATGTAGTAGTTTTATGAGGTGGACTGCAGCACACAGGGGACCAACGTGAGACCACCAGATTTATTGCACTTTAACTTTGAGCTGACAGTATAACAGGTTCTAAGAGGTAAGTACTCAGTGCTTTATTCACTGATCTTTCACCCTCTCCCTACATTTTTGTACAAGGCTTTGGAGCCTGTCTGAGAGGATGGGAAGGATCTGGAACAGTTAATGAGAGCATGAAAAGGAGAGAAAGGCAGAAAACAGATAGAGAGGGAAACCCAAAGAGTAGGAGAGGGAAGAGAGGCAACTTCTTGTACAAACCCACTACCAGGTGCTCCACACCCCATGGCTGTAATTTTTCATGGAATTTTATTTGACATGAAATCACAGACTGGTGCCTTGTCAGCAGAAGCAATTCCCCTGGAGATGCTAATGGTTTCATCCCTGTGAGATGTGTAGCTCAGCACCTGTTTCATAACAGCAACACTCATTTTAACAAAATAGCATATCTTGGGAGTTTTCACGTTGGAACAAGGGACCATCATCCCTGTCCCAGTGAAAAGTGACTGAAGGAGTTACTTCAACAGAAGGTCTTCACCCACATCCTTTGACGACATGGACTGGATTTAGCCACATGTGCTCAGAGTTTGGGGGAAAGAAATACTGCCTGGTTTTGGAACGTGGTTGGCTATATGCACCAGGAGGATGGAAAAACCATCACACACTTCTTTTTTTTTCCCTTTTTTTTTTTTTTTTTTCTGCACTTGTGCGGTATTTAAAATATTGCTTTGAATCTATACAGATTTTCAGTTATTGGACCTCTTGGATTTTTAAACCTTACTGACTCCCAGCCAGACTGCCTCCGTCTGCATTGAAAGGAACCATTCTTCTTCTTCTTCTTCTTCTTTTTTTTTTCCCTTCAGTGAAACTGGAGCCTTTCCCTTCCCGTAACTTTCAGCTGGCTGAGCCATTCCTAGATCTCTGCGTTTTTCACTTTGCAGCCTGACCCCCAGGACTTTGGGAGACCCATAAGAGAAGTTATGTGACAAACTGTCTGCAGTGAAAAGCTGTGTAGGTGAAGGGCAAATGCTACAGATGTCAAAATAAAGTAACATGAAATAACATTAAAAAAATAACATAACATAACATAAATAATAAATAAATAAAATTTACATCCACAAGGAAAAGTAGAGTACGAATATTCCATGAAGAATGGCGTTGGCTACAAACTAGAGGAAAAGCACAAAAGATATAGTAAGGTTGTACAGTGTAAGACAACAAAGTAGTACCATTTTTCATTATACTTACTTTTTCTAGAAGATGACTAGGAACAGTGCTTTAACTGTTTAAAATCTTTCATATACAATTATCAAGGAATAATCACATTATTAGAAAATCATCTAATTGGGGTAAAACTGTAACTTTAAACTAGTTCAAATTAACAGATGTAAATTGTTACAGACACTTTATAGGTAACAGCACATTTCACTTGGAAAAGTAAATATATAACATTATTGAAATTGGGTTAAAATTATTAGACTGCTGTAGAGGGCTTAAAAAGTCCCAGGGCATGCTATCAAATACGAGATCACACAATCCATTAAATTTTTCATGAGACTTAATGTTTGGGAAGGTTCAGTAAAATCACCAGGATGTCTTTAGATTTTTAGTACTGATGCATAGCAAAAATGCTGTTCAAAACAAGGAGCTTTTGGTTTCTATGTTACCATGCAT
Organism: Agapornis roseicollis; assembly: GCA_002631895.1. Lineage (NCBI taxonomy): Eukaryota > Metazoa > Chordata > Aves > Psittaciformes > Psittacidae > Agapornis > Agapornis roseicollis. The sequence continues at coordinate 21,696 of NDXB01007045.1, forward strand.
AACAGATTCACAAAATTAATTTCTTAGCCAAAGACAGTGAATAAAGTCCTGAACCCTACACAGACCAAACGTGGAAACACATTTTTCTCTATAGTTTTTAAAGAACAAATAGTGCTTAGATGTTATTCCATCTAGAAGAAAGATAAACCTCTCCATTGTACAGACTTGTAAAAGATATAAATAGCACTGGGATGCTCTTTAACTTACAGTTTTGAAACACTTCTCCAGTAAAACACCAGTACACCAGTACTGCAATTTAACTTCTGGAATCAACTGGGGAAAAGCCATCACTAACCCAAGTTAGCAAAAGATGAGATGCTTTTTTAAGGTTATAGAGAGCTAATGTCCAACTATGGCCATGAAATTTGTACTGCAATGTGTTTGGGCCTGGGCTGCCTCTCACTATGTGCTTATATCATCTGTAGCACAAAAGAACCCTGAACCATGGGACACGTGGCTGGTATAGAAATATGAATGATGAATAGCAAAAATAGACTAAATGCCTTGACAGGTGATTCTATGCCACCACAAAGATTGATGGCAAAACTACGTATTGAATATTCTGCTGTCCTATCTGAAAACATGTGTTTCCTTAACTCCACAGATTTGTTAATAATGAAATAAATAAATGAAAATTCAAAAAACTTTATTATTTACATTTCGTATATAAGAACGTGGCAAACAAGGTAACCTCCAGGCTTAGCACCTTTGCACAGATTAGAGTCACAGAAACAGTTTTAAAGGGTAAAAAAAAAGACCCAAAGAGAAGACAAAGATGACTGTAACAATTAACAAGGAAAAAGGAGTTTAACTAAAGATCATTAACAGGAACTTATTTAACTATCAGTATACAACAGCTGAGAAGGAAAATCTCCTAAATGGCTGTGAAAAAGATCTTAAAACTCCCATTCAGAACCTCCACATGTGAAAAAGTTTGCACTGTAGCCTGTTGCTAGACCCTTCTGTCATTAACACACATTAACGTCGCCGAAGCACAGAGCTCATGTTATATCAGTTCCGCATACCAACCCACGTACGTAGGACTTCATACCATCATGACTGGCAGATTTTACCTATCCATCAATGGCTAGGAAATGTAAGACAAATAAACAAAGGAAAACGCCAAAGCACAATTAGGTAATCTCTTTCCTTTACAAAATGGTTTCTTGTGCTGAGAAGATGAATGGGACTCCAAAAAAAGTACACACCCTCTCCTGTCAGTACCAAAACATTTTTTTTCCAAAAGAAGACATCCCACAGATCTCAAATTCCTGGACATAGAGGATGCACTTCCCACTGAGAGAATCACATTTATGGCCATACCCATCATCCCACCACTACTTCATGCTCCTCCTACGCCTGTCTGCTACAGCGACATGTTGTTTCTCATCTTCCACTTGTCCTGCTGGACTCACTGGGACATTTGTGGACTATTTGGATCTACACCTTAATGAGATCTTTCAGCACCACCTAAAATTTAATTGGATGAATCACACACACAGGCTATATGCTTAAATCAGGGGCGCCTGTGTCTCCTTAGTAATTTTTCAACCTGTTTTCCAATTTCAACCAAGTTTGACAGAGGGGCAAACACCTCTTTGAGACACAAAGTTCCCACAATCTCTGTGAAAACAGACATCCAAATGGAGGGAATTGGCAACGCAACGACTGAAAAAAAGGCAGCAGGATTAGCTCTGCTCTCACAAGACTGGAGTATACTCTACAGACATAAATCCACAGAAAACCACGTTTCTCTGGAAGATACCTGATTCAATGACAAAATACATCTGTGTGTGAGTGGTAGGGGATCTGCACAGTGCTTCCCCTCCTATGGGTTTATGAACATCAAGGTCAGGCTTGTGCTTTCTATTCTCAGCAGTACCCTGCACCAGTCAGTGCTGGAAAACACAAAAATATCTACTCATGCAAAAGGGGAGTTAACACATAACTGCTGGTGTGATTTGGAGAAGCCTCAGAGAGAAACTAAGATGTGCACCCCTTCCTATCCCTACCCGTATGTGACCTGACTTGCACTGCTGCCCGTCTTAGCCCAGCAGGGCTACAAGTTTGGGTTGCTGCTCCCTAAATCTTGCTCTCTCTGCACCATGACCAGGCCCCAGAGCTTCATCCTAACACAAAAGAAACAATTTTAAATGGGCTTAGAAATTCAAACTGCTCCTGTGAATATGTGTTAAATCCAGATCTGTCCCCAGGTGTTCAGGAGACATCTCCAATAGGAAGAAAACAAAGCAGCCACCTAACAAGGTTCTCTGAAAGGATACACAGCTCCATGCGAGAGTCACATGGGCCAAGGCATCAACATACAAGTCTCTTGGCAACATCCTGTAATTCTGCATGTACATCAATGCACTTAAGATTCTCCACTCCGGATATTAAACACAGGTATGTGGATCAACACTCGCAATTTCAAGCCTGTTTCAGGTCAGACCTTTGCTTAGAGACTCTTCCTCCCCACTTTTTTTAGGGCTATTTTAAACATTCATAATTTTCTAGAACCTTGTTTCTTTTGCCCATGCTCCTGAGGAGCTCTCTCCTGTTTCTCTGCCAGAGAAATACAAATCTTCATAAAGCATCCACTACCAAAACTCTGCACATTGGAACCAGCTCAACCCTTTATTTTGGACAATGCCTATTTTGGGGAAGCGGATGGCTATTATTTCAGCCGGCTGATTTTGTAATGGAGCCTAACTCATTTGGGTTTTCACTTTTTTAAATACTTGTGGAGAAGAGATTATGCCTGAGCCACAAGACCACACTGTGTGTTTGCTTTGTATATACCCAGCTTCACAGCTGCCTAACTAATTGCATGTGCAGACCAAGATGCTTTTATTCACAGCCTTAGTGAAAAGAGCTAATCAGCTACACATTTATATACATGTTTTTTCTTCTGCAAAACTTCCCTTTCTACCTCTGGGCCAATGGTTATGTGATTGCACAGAAGGACAAGTACACCTGCCATACCTGACCCCACAGTAAAACAAAATCTGCCCTCAGTGCAGCCGCTCCTTTCCACGTGCACATTTGATGGTAACCTTTAGCAAACTGCATATCTGGGTTACAATTATGAAAATCCCATATGAAGACAGGCTGAGAAAGTTGGGGCTGTTCAGCTTGGAGAAGAGAAGGCTGCGTGGAGACCTCATAGCAGCTTTCCAGTATCTGAAGGGGGCCAGGGGCTCTTCATTAGGGAGTGCAGTGACAGGACAAGGGGTAATGGGTTCAAACTTAAACAGGGGAGGTTTAGATTGGATATAAGGAAGAAGTTTTTACTGCAAGGGTGGTGAGGCATGGGAATGGGTTGCCCAGGGAGGTTGTGTGGCTGTGTGCCTGCCACTGTTCAAGGCCAGGTTGGAGAGAGCCTTGGGTGACATGATTTAGTGTGAGGTGTCCCTGCTCATGGAAGGAGGGCTGGAACTAGATGATCTTAAGGTCCTTTCCGACCCTAACTATTCTATGTAAAAAAACAAAATTCATTTGTTACTCATATCCGTGACTGATGGTGACTCCACCACCTCTCTGGCCAGACTGTTCCAATATTTTATTATAAAAGCAAAATAATAAAATATTGGAACAGTCTGCCCAGAGAGGTGATGGAGTCACCATCCCTGGATGTGTTTAAAAAAAGACTGGATATAGAACTTGATGACATGGTTTAGTGGAGGTGTAGGGCATGGGTTGGACTTGATGATCTTAGAGGTCCCTTCCAACCTGGTGATTCTGTGATCATAAGCATCACCTCTACCATGCACCTGCACTGTAGGAAAAATAGATCTCTGGGTATTCACCTTCAAACCTACAATTTTTCCATCCCTTATCTAAAGGGGTATCCCTGCTAATGGTGCCAGTTGCATGGATAAGCAAGAGAGATGCAGACAGGAGCATTCCATCAAGCAGGAGGCAGTGGTGACCTATATACCCTTGTCGATTCATTTCACAAGAAACTGCAATTTGCTTCAGCAAAATATGACTCCTTTGATACCTTCCTGTTTAATTTAATACAGAGTTTTAGTATCCAAAGAACCCCACTGCTTTGAAATGAGGAAACTCGGTCAAAGACTTCGGCAGTCAGCCCACAGCTGGCAAGCATAGTTCAGGGACCTAAAATACAACTGCTCACTAGGCTTGCACTCAGAGACAATGGAGCTTTTAAAATTAAGGCTTGTATACACAGGCAAATTTATCAGCCTGATTACACTGGCATAATTAGGCCGATAAATTTCCCTGTGTAGACAAGTCCTGAGACTCTCAAACTCATAACTAGGCAGGCCTTTGAGAGAGAGGGAGGAAAAAGAAAGGAAAATAGCAACTCCTGGAATATCCAAGCAATATTTTTTTGTCTCGCTCTTTTTTTTTTTTTCTTTTTTAAAGAAAAAGATTTTTTTTCCCCTCCAAGCAAAAGGTATATAGAGATCTGGATGAGCCATTCATAGATGTTTTTAGATACATTAGAAACAACATTTTTTTAATGTATGCAAAACATGCATATTTTTAGATACATTAGAAACAACAATCATCAACATTCCATGACAGAGAGGGCTCTGTCTCCAGTGTCAGACAAACCCATGGGCATTGACAGAGCCCCACCAAGTCAAGCCATTCTCAGGATTACAGTGTAGAACGTAGACTGAAGTGGGTTGCTCACTTTCTGAGAGCATGAGACTCTCAGACGCCCCTGTCTGTCCCTCCACATGCATTGTGAGAAACCTGTACTGTTGAGAACAGCGGTCCAGACACGCCGGGAGCAGCTCTATTGTTAATTCTCTTCTTTTCCATCCCTCCCTCGCCAATCTTTCCACACAAGAGTATCACGTAACTCCTTTTCAAAGCTGCCAACTACACAATAGCATAGATCAAACCCAATCTGGAAACAGCATGAGATGTCTGACCAGGACAAGTCCTCTCTGGTCTATATGTGGATGGGAGAAGTCTCTCGTCCCAGGCACATTCTGCACTTCACTCTTCCCCACTGTCCTGGTGTCCTGAAACATTACTTCTGTCACAATAAGGGTCATGCCAGCAGGAAGAATAGAGGCATGACAGTTGTGCTGAACCTAGTCCCAAGACCCTTCCTATCAGAGGACACTGCCTGAATTTTCCTTGCTTCCCACAATGTGTGATCCCATTCAACACAGCAATTACCAAGGTTCATCTGCAAGTGCTGACCAGATTCCCATAATCTCCCTCAGAACAAACCCTCAATGAGCTCAGAAGAATCAGCCTTCAACTTCAGCCACTTCCCCATCCCAACCTTTTATCTTTTCCCTATCTTCAACTTCCATCTTCTTCCATTCTTCTCCTGCTTTGCCAGTGGCAAAGTCTCTCTTGATAACCTAGCTTTCTTCCCAGTCTCTCCTTCCCCTTTTCAAATGGTATCAACATAGCACTTAGCACCTTGAAGGACAGTTAGGTCTCCCATCACTTTAGGCACTGCATATGCACACAGTGGAAGAGAGACCTGTCTTCTCAATCTTGCAACCTGAACAAATAAGGACAAAAGAAATGTTATTCCCATTTTACAGATGGGAAACCAGGACCAAAGATATTAAATGTCTAGCCCTAGGAAGTCTGCAGGCAAGGCAGGAACTGTTTCCTGAGAGCCAGCGTTCAGTGTCTAATCGCACATGATCAGTCTTTCCTCTCTACCTCCCTGTAGGCATGAGGAATTTGTGTTCTACATCTCCACATGTTTCTCTTGCACTGAACAGCACAGTCATACACACCTAGATGGGACTCCTTAATAAATAATTGTATGTGGATTCCTGCACTCCTCTTATACTTGTCAACCCATGCCTTTCTTACAGCACAGGAATTGGGCTTTCCTTCTTGTATTCCCAGTGTAACTATCAAACAAACTTTCCTTCTGGTGTAGTCTTCCCACACCATGGACACTTTAAATCTCATGCATAAATCTCTTTCATTTCAGCAGGTCTCTCTCCTGGAGAATGACATTTAATGGTGATCTTTTTTTAATCAGGCTCAGTCCCCTGTTTCCCACTCCCATCTGGTGGAAGTGACTTTCCACTTAGAGAGGAAGTCAGACTTTGATTTCATAAATGATTATAAGAAGATTTAACATCCTCAGGAGCACAACTATTTTGATTAGAACATTTTTATTCCAATTTCTTTTCCAGCTCTCCCACTTCTTGATACAAGCCCCAAGGTAGAGAAATCCTTCAAAATTCACCCACAGACAAACTGCTCACCCTCTCATCATTTGGACTCTGCCTCCATGTAACGCAGTGGAATAAAGCATGGGATCATCAGCATAGTGTCTATCTGCTGGTCTCTACCTCAAGCCTGGCAGGCAGTTTGCTGAGCATGCATGGGTGCAGGCTTGTTTGCTTTACTTCACTGACCTCTGCTTTGCTACTGCAGCCCTACAGATTATGCTGAGAGTGCCAGCAAGAAGAGCCAAGTGTCTTGAAAGGGAAGGGAGCTAGTCAGCTGAGGACTTTCTTAGCAGCATGCATCTCATCACTGTTGCAGGTAGGCTTGCATGTGTATAACTTTATAGGCAATGCCTACCTGTGTAAAACCTCTCCCTTTTCACACTGTGGTCAACTGAAGGAAAACATTAGATTCTGTTTGTACAATGCCATAGCAGACTGGAGTTTTCAGCTTCAAAGGCAGATTTGAGCTGTAAGATACAATTTTTTCTGCTGCTTTGATTTCAAAGACTTTGTACAATTTTTCCTTTAAATACTACCCCTCTGTGGGTATGTGCGTATGTAAAATGAGATGCTAACATGAGGACCACAGTGCCAAGTCACTCTCTGGTGCTCTCAAAGGCTGTCAGAAGCTCAAAGGGATCTCCTTGAGAAAGCAGTAAATGAGATTCTGGTTCAGAAAGACAAGCTATGCAGAAACTTGTTGCCTAGGCCTCTTCAGGAGCGTTTCTGACTCTGCTACCAAGTCTATAGTGTTGGACCCAAATGTGAAGTTGTTTTTTGCTCAAAGTCTTCAGAGTCTCATCCTGGCTGTCAGCAGCTGAGTAGCTTCATTTCAGCAGCACTAGCTGGGTGGAACAGAGTGTGAACAGTGTGAAGCTGACTTCAATTCCGAGGACCTCACTCCTTTTTTTAACTATCTTCTGGACTAAACCCATTCTTCAAGGTCCAAAGGCTTTTTTTCTGCAATTTGGTTTACCCGGCTCCAGTCTGTAGTCAGCAGACCCATCCAAGAGTAAGTTGATTTAATGCAGTCTGCCTGAATTTCAACACCATTATTTGTATAGTCCCTCTCAGACCTGGCTAGCCTGTTTGGATATGAGCTGGTGTGCCTGGAGACTCAAAACTCTTACAAGTCTTCCCTTTCTATAATATCAGCAACAGCCACATCAATGCCTGTAGCTGTTGTGCTAGGATGCAGAAATAAACATCCCCATCCTACACAAATGCTTAGATGTTAAGGCCAGAGGGACTTACTGAGATCATTTTGTTTGATATCTAGAACAACATGGACTATAAGATTATTCAAAGTAATTCACACTTGAAGTTCCATAGCTGTGGTTGAATAGCACCACAATAAACACGCAATCGTGGAAAATCTACCACAATCCTTAGTAAGTTGTTCCAATGGTTAATTACTCTGACTGTTAAAAATGTGCACCTGGTTTTCAGTCTGAAGGTGCTTAGCTTCAAATCCCAGCAAACATCATATTGTTGTTACACCTATATCTACTCACACTTATGTCTACTTCTATTGCATTGCTGATTCTACTGAGGTATCTTTCACCTGCAACAAGTGACTTGTTTGAAAGCTAAATAAGTAGAAGTCTCGTCACATATTTTGCTTTTTTGTTGTTGTTTCGTTGGTTTCTTTTCTTTCTTTTAACTCATCTGGTTGCTTTCACAACTTTCCTTTGAACCTTCTCAGATTTTTAGTATCTCCTTTGAAACCAGCTGTGGAGGTTGCTGAACTGTAAGTGGTTCTCTCAACGTTCACAGAGCTGGACTACCTCCTTAGGCTTTGTTCCAAAAATTTCCAAATGCATTCATGAGCTCCTTCCAGGCCACCCTGTATTTTGACCAACTAAAAGTTACAACAGCATTTCCAAATCTTTAAGGCCAAAGTAATATTAAGTGACATTAAGCAACAAGCCCTTGAATCCCCACATCAAAAAATGTGCAGATTCACAGCAGGGTCAGTGAGTGAGAAGAACAATGCATCAGGTGCCCCCATTTCTTCTTGTCAGCAAGGACCTTCATAGTAACTGGCTGCTTATTCAAGCTGATGGCTGCCAGCTCACTTCAGGCTTACTCTTCCTTCTAAGTTTTGGCCCATTTCTTTCTATCTTCCACTCAAAGGGCGTAACAAGTTTCAGTGTTCGAGACCAGCTCTCCTTTTTAGTCAAAAGGCAAGCAAGTATGCATACACATAGCTTGTTCATGCCCAAAACACTGACCGAGCCAAGCAGTGTCAGCAGAAATAGCAGCTGAATTTGCAGCTGCAATAGCCTTGTAATGGCACATTAGAGAAAGGCCAGCACCTTTCTAAAAGCATGCATCTCAAACCTACATTTTCCAGTGGAAGCAGACAATCCTGTCTCAGTTTACTTTGTAACAGAGCCTCATTGACTTACAACTAGCAATATAACCTATCCTTCTGCTTTGAATGTCATGATTGTGGTCGAGAGCTTAAGAGGATCTTTTCTTTCCCCCTATTAAATCCTCCTGTGTTACAGCAGCACTCCCACCTAACTCAATCTCTATAAACAATTTCATAGCCAACAATGGTGCAACCCCTGCCATGGCTGCCTCTTTAGCAGAAGAGCTACCCTTGCCTGCCTTCATGAGACATCTTTGCCTAAGAAAGGAAGAACACCACCACACCCTAAACCCTTTCCCCCAAACACGGTGCCATTACTCTCTGAGTATTAATAAAGCAGGTGTTGAAAGAGAGGCTCAGCCTGAGGCATGCTCAGTAGTGCACTTGTCACTTGACCCACCTCCTCATCCTAGAGATTAATTAGGCCTAGCCCCTCCCTGCTAAATTGCCTCTCAGGCACATTGCTCAGTCTTCCTCCTCCTGCCTCTGGCAGATTCACTCACTAACTTTTTATTTCAATATTCATGTTTTCCAGTTTGTAAGGCCCTCCACTGATTTTCAGTAGGCTGCCCCAAGGACTCTGCTCTACTAATTTGGGAAGGACATCTGGAGCAAGAGAGGATAAGCACAGCTGGGATGGGATTCGGAGCTAGAGCTTCTAGTCCTTTCTCTTTTCTCTCTTCAAGTCTTCCCTGTGATACTTGGGTGAAATACATGAGTTGGTCTGAGAGATAATGTCACCAGGTCCCATCTCCTGAAGATACTCTCTCATTGCCAGGTGCTCTTTTGGGAGATGCAAGCTCAGAGAAACTCAAGCAGTGGTAGGGCATGCACTTGGATATCCACTAGCCTCATCTGGGATGACATCTAGGGACAGCGTTGTCACATTTGGCTCTAGAAAAGGCCTCTGGTCTTTGAATCCTGCTTAGGGAAAGAGGATATTCTGAAGAATCAACCTTTCCCATATTTACCAGCTAGCTGGCATGGTGTTTACTGTGTTAACTGATCCCATTCCTTGTCTTAAATGCCTTGTTCTTTCTGTGCATCACGAATGAGCTCAGGTTCCTCACTCAGAGCTGAGGATCCCACTTGCAGCTCAGCACACCCTTGGCTAAGTTTTAACTTTTGTTCCTGTCCCTGTTCATTTATGCCATCTGGATAGACTGGAAGCTCACTGGGGCAATGCCTGCCTTTTGCTATATGTGTACAGCAATAAATTCAGCAGAGCCCTAATTAAGATCTCTAGATGCTGTTGTAATACAAAAAATAAATATTAATTAGTAGGATCAGCAGATTCTCATACCAGACATATTGCAAGACACACCCCCGCTATATTTATACATGCTGATATGTGAATGTGCCTACAATGGTTAGTACCACTGTATATTTGGCTTGTCTGCACATTGTATGTTTTTCATAATCATAGGTCACTTAATATCCTGACTAAGGCAGAACATTCTGTAACACAGTAGCACGTGTTTAGACAGAATAGTGAAATTATCTTTGAAATGCAGCACAGATGGAAAGATCAGATGACGAGTCTCTTTTCTATTTCTCTAGCTTTCTACTGTGGCTACCTGTGTTTTAACATTCTAACCCATCAACGGGTTCATTCTTCATGCTTGTGATGAACTAAGTCAGACTCACAGCTATCTGATTTTTGTTCATGGGTTGCACATTCCAAAGAAAATCCATAATGGAAAACATAATTGCAGTAACAAGCACCCTACAGGGATGCAAAATTCCTTCCAAGGATTGTCAGGGGTTAATAGGCCTCTTCTTTGCGCAGTTCCACAGAGCCATTCCTATTCATATCAACTGAGCACTAGAGGCAAAGCAATAAAACTACCAGCAAAAGCCCAGGTTCCTGCCTATTCAGTATACCATGCTAACTTCTAAAGACAGAGCTCTGATTGTATGGCTGAGCAAAACAAGACGGCTGTTTTTAACACTGGCTCTAACTTATGGTAACCATTAACTACAACCTGACTTCCCATTACAACATACCACTGTGAACACCTATTAGCAGCTAATTGAATCATCTAAAAATGGTCATAATTCAAACCTAAGTTTGCATTTTTGTAATGTTTGTTACAGCTTTTGTTGTAGTACAGGAGAATACGTAAATCAAGGCTCTGTTTTAAAGCTCATGGTAGGATGGAAGCTTAAATGGGTATCTAATGGAGTGACAAAGGGGAATAAAGCCATATTGTACTCTTGATTGTACCCATGAGACATGATAGGAGAAACTAATAACAGGCTAACAAGGCTCCCTATCTCTAAAGGTTTTCCAGCTGTGAGCCACTGAAGAGTCAAAAGACCTAAGTCAACACCAACAAATGCATATACTCACACTGTAATTTTCTGTAATTTCTATTCATAATTTCAAGCTGCACAGCATTTTTCATTCTTTTTATTTAAAGAAATAAAAGTATTTCCTCCCAGAGGCATCACAGGTTGTTTTTCAACCCACTATATCCTGAAGCCTTCAGTTTTGTTGTAGATCTTTAAACACGAGTATGCTTTTATTATATTATGAAAGGCAACAAAGTACTGTTTGCACAGCATTATTGACAGGTTTGTGCATATTTGCTGCCAGGGCTTTTAAATGTAACTTACACCCTGATTTTGTAAAGAGTTTTCATTAAATATACAGAAAAGCTATTAGGTACTATTTTGGGTAGAAATAGGGTTACTTCAGGTTAGCATAAATCAGTTTAAACAAGCAAATCAGTTTAAACCATCTACTCAAACTGAAAGAAGAATATATTCTACTGATTGTAAGAGAACTGTCAAGAGCAGATAAAAAAGATACCACTCCTCCAGTGGAGGTTACTGCTTCTCCAGGGGAAAGGTCCTCTCCCTTCTGCTGAGTCACAGTAACGTGGTGCTTCCAGGCCATTGCAATGCACAGTAGGGTGCAATTGCTCAAAGCTCATGCAAGGTGCATTGAGATTTGCATCAGTTAAATAAATCTGAACAGGGGTGGGGAGAACAGAAGTTTGGGTAAAACTTTTGCAGCTCCATCCTACAGTGAAGGACTCATCTCCCATAATGCCTATCTGATGTAGGTATCTATTTGCACCAGGAGGTGTGAAGCACTAAACTGGTCCCCCTGCACCCCTTTCCTACATTATCCACTGGTCAGCCTAGAAAAGGGCTCTTCAGATCTACCGACCTGGTTTCATCATGGGACCCAATGCCCAGCTGCCAAGGCTGGTTTGAGGTATGATCCACAAGCTGCTGTCACTCTGCTGGCTCACACATAATGTCAATCATACTGCCTGGCCCTCTCATATTTTTTAGAGGGGCCGAATGCTGCATCAGCAGCTGCTGTAGACTGCTGCCTGGTTGGAATAGTCATCAGTTTTCAGCTGGTACCACATAAGTTTTAAGTCACCTGCTACTCATTAGACTGTTTTACACCACCTAGCACAAACATTTCAATGGATAGGGAATGGTGGATTGCATCTCCTGCAAATGTATAATATGAAGGATGTGTTTTACACAGGAGATGGGAATTCTTCCCTGCAGATACACGTGTGCAGCCCTGCTGTCTGTCTTTAAAGCTATATGCATACTTCTGAACAAACAACCACCATATCACTTTTCCCAGGCTCAGAAATTTTGCTAGCTTCCTCCAGCAAGCTTAATAACGTGCCAGAAATAAGCAAGTGAACCCTTTTCCAGGCGATCCCAATAGCAGTATTTTTAATGTCCAGCCTCCAGATCTTTGATTCAATCCTCACTTCAAACATTATGAAATCTGCATTTGTTAAAACCACCGGAATTTTCTGGAGCAGGTAGCATGGGGAAGGCAATAGCTGGGGCACCTATGGCAATTGCCCTATGGTTCATACATATGTGTATGTCCCTCCCTGGTTTTGGAAAGCCCCTACTAACCTTGTTGCCACTGAAGTTCTTAAAGGTTCTTCCTCTTCTCAAGCTGTGGGAACTTTATCTGGGTTTAAAGCAGAAGCCCTTCTGCAGTTGTCCTTCCTGTTCCAGCACAGCACAGTTAATAGCTAAGGTACCTGTGCTGCACAGCGAAGACATGATGAAGTTGCCAGCACTGAGCTACCGAGGGGCACAGCAGCAGCCTAGAAGCATGTGTCAAAGAGCAACCTGTTTGCCCTATAAAGACTCTTGACATCTGGAAAGATGTCCTCATCTCATTTCCTAAACTGCAATGAGCTACCAGCATTCACATTTTTCATTTCAGCATAAATGGCAAAAAAAGAGAGTTCCTGAAGACAGGAAAATCAGGGGCAGCCAGCAGATTCTGTGCCTGTCACACTTTGATTCTGTCCCTATTCCATGGAAGAAAGGAAATTAATTTTTTTCTTTTTCGTTTTTTTTTTTTTAATAATCCTCAACTCTGACCTACTAAGCTTGTGGGTCATGACCCCCACTTGGGAAAAGCTGAACTTTCTCCTCTTCCTCCCCCCTGGCTCACACACACACGGCATGAAAACGTTACCCTAATGACCACTGACAAAACAACGCCTGAAGGAATGTGTAGAATATAAGCATCCAAATAACAGAGCCAACAAAACATGCAGTATTTTAATTTCAATTTCAAGCTTAGGTTAATGTTAAAAAAAAGATCCAACAAGCTACACATTTTCACTAGACAGCCAGTTCAGCATTAAGTAAATTGACTGAAAATGTAATAAAATGACAACACCAGAGAGTAACCATTAATTCCGGGTTCTTTCCTTTCCAGGTCTTCATTCATTTTTCTTCCCTTGACTTAATACTTGTATTTTTCCCTCCCTCTTTCAGATGCTATCTTTGGCTATTTCTTTACCTCTCCTTTTCACATTTGCTTGACTTCCCTCTCACTTTCTGTGCAGCCTAATTCTGGGATCCCCATGGAGCTCATTCACAGTCAAATGTTTCTCAGTCAGGGAAACCTTCCACATCATCATGTTTGTCAGTGTGGTTTCTCCAGCTTTCATTATACCCTTGGGCTAAGGACCATGTGAGCCCCAGGTCTAGGGAAAGGAAGTTGACTCTTCCTGCCGTCCATGACAGCTGCCTTCAAGCATCCCAGCTGGGTTTCTTGAACACAGAATAGGAAAACTCCCATTTAGGTTCAGTCTGTGAGCAAATTTCTTTCACCTCTCAGTATGCCATGGTCTTCGAAAACTCTGTCCTGGGTCCATTAATGAAGCCCTGATCAATATTTGCAGAGAGGTGCTCTTTAATGGGAGGAAGCAACAAATAGAGATGTACCCAGTGTTCAGTCCTAGCACACCCAGGTACACCATAAATCTGATGTAGGAATCTTACTTTTCTCTCTGAATTTGTATGTAGCTGCTCCTCCTACTTTGAAAAGACGCAAAATGTTAGATAGTATTCCTGAAGAGCAATTCAAATTCCTGAACTGTGCTTGAGAAAAAATGTTCCTCCTTGTCACATTACTGAAATCTTCTGGCTCTGTACAAATTTTCAGTTCACTGACTTCATAAGATTTACTCTTTGGTCACATTCAGCTCTTGCTTCTTTCCATCACTATCAATAGTACAAAAGAAGTATTTTTCTAGCATGTAACTTGACTTTAGCATGCCCTATTCTCTTTCTATCTTCTAATGTAATGCCTTTTTCATTTAATGCAACACAAGTTGTTTATCATCCCCACTACTCAAGAAACACAAGTTTGCTAGCCTAGAAAGGATTCAGTGGCCTGTGAAAAGCCATGGCCATGTAGCATCACACATACTAAGAGTGTATTCATGCCAGTCCCAGCAGGGGCTCGTGTGCAGGTGCAAGTTAAACTCTTGTTTCAGTCCTTTTCACCATAAAGCATTAAATCTCAAGATCCCTTAATACTCCCACCCAGCCTCACAGCAGGCATGTCTGAAGAGACATGAGTGTAAGCATGTTGTAGTGCTGGTGAGGTACTTAGTTAAGCGTTCCCCTTTTGGGCCTCACTTTTGCTACTATGCACAGTAATGCTCAAGGCTATGCAGCTGCACTCCAGCTCATGTAGGATCAGGTTCCTCTGCCCTCTTTCTCCTGGCTTAACACTTTCTTCCTTCTTATTTTTTTTATTTCTTTTTTTCTCTACTTATACATGAACACTTCAGAGTGCAGAGCACCATTAAGCTCAAAGCGAACATGCATGAGCACTTCACAGCTCTCCGCAAGGCCTTTTTGTCAGCCTTTCCCTTCAAAGAGGCTGCTCCAAAAGCTGACTGGAGCCAACGAAAGTCTCCCCGTTGGCCTTGGATCAGGCCCAAAGCAAGGGACAAGTTAGACGGGAAGGGAGGCACTAACGAAAGGCAGCTTGCCTGCCAGCAGGCAAAACACAGGGAGACCTACAAAGAGAAAGCAGTATTTGATGGCTAAACTTGCAGTCCTTTGAAAGACAAGGCCCTGTGCAGTGGATGCCCTGCCAAGCAATCTGTGCACTTCGTGACTTCCACTCAAGAAGCATGCTGAGGCACTCAGCAGTGGCTTTGAACTGTGAGGTGAAGACAATGTGTGGGCACTGCCTCATTTTGTTTAATCCATCAGATTGATTTCTTTAATATATTTTATTGTCTTGTTTATTCTTTTTATGACTCTGATTATTACAAAGCAGTATTTTTAAATGGCAGTGGAAAATACACCAACTGAAAATGTTTGGGAGAGAAAAAGAAACACAAATAAAAGCCTGTATCCAAATTTCATGACAGGAAAAATGGGTATTGTTCTTCTCACTTCCCTTTTTCCTCTGCATGTACCAGTTAGCCCAGGAAGAGATGTCTCAGAGCATAGCCCTCTACCAATAAATAGGGCAATACAAGAGTCTTCACAGTCCAACAGTTCGTACCGCCTGTTACTCAATAACTTGCAAACACATGCTGTGTTAGAACCACCAGGCACAAAATAAAGGCCACACTCAATGCAAATTGTCCATAGCTTTCCATTTTTCATACTGCTCTTTCTTCAAAGTAGCCTCATTATTACGACTTATCTACCTAATTTAGATCCCAGTGCTTTCTGCTCACATTAACACTGGTTGCAATGAATACAAATGTACTATCTAACTCATCCAAAAGAAAATCCAACAGATCCTTTTATCAGTGTTGTAAGATGATATGTTTGGATGAAGCGTCTAGTGAGGTCCTGCCAGAGCTCTGGTTTGTTTAACATTTTCAACAGTTATCTGGAAGCAGAAGTAGAAAAAAACATCAATTATATTAACAGTTGACACTAAGACTGGGGGAGAAGAGGAAAAACAAGATGTTTGTAGGGAAAATGGAAATCAGTTTAGAAGGATTTGAGAATTAGACAAGCATTATCCAAATGAAGCAAATTTATAATTACAGTATGTGAGCAGCAGACTGGTTTCTTATCATGTCTGGATAACCTAATGCTACCTTGGAATATCCTTTGCACAGAAGGACAGTGGTAATATCTTGCACCCAAAAATTGGATTTTTATACACTATTTTAAACTCTGCAGAAATTCATAGGGACACAGAGATTGCAGCAGGAGAAAAGTATCTACAACTGAACAGAAAAGCGGCACAGATGATGGGAAGGCTGAAACCACTATTGCATGTGCAGTTTGCCCCTTTAGCTTAATGAAAAGTATTAAGTTCAACTACTTAATGACCACAAATCATGTGGTCATGCTCTGTGCTGCTTTATTGTGTACAATAAATTATGGTTTATTGCACTGTAAATAAAGTACAGCTTATTGCAACCCAGATTTATTTACATGTGCAAAAGAAGAGATAGCTAGACAATGGCGGCTGTCATGCATGATGAGATAGCTCAGGAGTATCAATTCATGATGGAGTCTGTATGTGTAACAAACTGGGTTGTGTAGTATGTCCTGGATGCAGAATTAAGCATCCCTGCTGGAAAAGCCTTCCTCAGCACTGTGAGCTTTTGCACTATGAGCTATCTCAAGGTCCCAGAGACCTGCAGATGTTGGGTGAGAGGCAGCAAGCATTGTAAGCCATTGCTTAGCTAGGGAGAGCACAGCTGGTGTGCACAGGAAATGGACCCTGTCCCATACCCCATTTGAAGAACACCAGACAGACATCAAATAAATGTCTGAGCCATAAATTCCCTACAAAACTTCCTTACTTTGTCTGCAACTTACTATTTATCTCTGTCTCCCCACCACAAACTCATAGCCCCTTTTTCATATTCAGCCTGACTTCCCAGCCCTCCGTTTCCAGTGACAATGCTGCAGTGGCTCCTGTCACATGCTCACTCCTTTTGATTCTTCTTCCATCTTCACACAGGCTCCCAGACTCTAGGAGAACCCCTAAGCACACCCCAATCTTCCCCCTTCTGCTGTCTTCGTAGGACAAAAATAATGATGATGATGTCTCCTTTCCTCCAAAACACTCTTGGATTCTTGTCTGACATTCATTTCATCCTCAGCCAAGCACTTCCTGGAAACCAACATACCTCTGACTGCTAGGGATTTTTATCTTCTGGCCACAAAGATACTCTGTACAGTAAATATAGCAATTCAACTCTGGAGACATTAAGGTGATGAAAGCACAAAAACCACATCAAAATGGTTTTTGTCAGAAGTCTTGAGCTTAGCCTTATTAGATGGCTATTCTCAACATTCTGTCCTGACGAGCTTAAGGAGTGATGGCACCATCAAGCCTCCATCTTGGTGTCATGGGCAAAGTATTGCAGCTAGACTCACAGAGTCATGAGAAATAAAATATCACCTAATGAGGCTAAGATACTCCATGCTGAATTGCAGTATGGCACATGCACACCCCATGCTGACTTGTAGTCAGGCTATATCCACACCAGTAAACGTAAACCATTACACAGAATCACAGAATCCTAAGGGTTGGAAGGGACTTCAAAAGATCATCTAGTCTAACCCCCCTGTGAGAGCAGGGTAACCTAGAGTACATCACACAGGAACTTGTCCAGGTGGGCCTTGAATATCTCCAACACAGGAGACTCCACAACCCCCCTGGGCAACCTGTTCCAGTGCTCTGTCACTCTCACAGTAAAGAAGTTTTTCCTGATGTTCACATGGAACCTCCTATGCTCCAGTTTACACCCACTGCCCCTTGTCCTATCACTGGACATCACTGAAAAGAACCTAGCTCCATCATCCTGACACTCACCCTTTACATATTTGTAAACATTGATGAGGTCACCCCTCAGTTTCCTTTTCTACAAGCTAAAGAGACCCAGCTCCTTCAGCCTCTCCTCATAAGGGAGATGTTCCANTTGTCCTATCACATCACTGAAAAGAACCTAGCTCCATCATCCTGACACTCACCCTTTACATATTTGTAAACATTGATGAGGTCACCCCTCAGTTTCCTTTTCTACAAGCTAAAGAGACCCAGCTCCTTCAGCCTCTCCTCATAAGGGAGATGTTCCACTCCCTTCATCATCTTCATGGCTCTGCGCTGGACTCTTTCAAGCAATTCCCTGTCCTTCTTGAACTGAGGGGCCCAGAACTGGACACAATATTCCAGATGCAGCCTCACCAAGGCAGAGTAGAGGGGGAGGAGAACCTCTCTTGACCTACTAACCACAGCCTTTCTAATGCACCCTAGGATGCCATTGGCCTTCTTGGCCACAGGGGCACATGGCTGGCTCATGGTCATCCTCCCATCCACCAGGACTCCCAGGTCCCTTTCCCCGTCGCTCCTTTCCAGCAGGTCAACCCCCAACCTGTACTGGTCCATGGGGTTGTTCTTCCCCAGATGCAAGACTCTACACTTGCCCTTGTGGAATTTCATCAAGTTTCTCCCCACCCAACTCTCCAGCCTGTCCAGGTCTCGCTGAATGGCGACACAGCCTTCTGGTGTGTCAGCCACTCCTCCCAGTTTAGCATCATCAGTGAACTTGCTGAGGGCACACTCAGTTCCCTCATCCAGGTCATTGATGAAAATATTAAACAGCACCGGTCCAGCACTGACCCCTGAGAGACTCCACTGGTCACAGACCTCCAGACCACAACTCTCTGCCTTCTTCCTTTCAACCAGTTCTCGATCCACCACACTGCCTGATCATCAAGCCCACACTTCCTTAGCTTATCTATGAGGATGCTGTGGGAGACAGTATCAAATGCCTTACTGAAATCAAGAAAAACCATATCTCCCACTCTAACATCATCCATCCACCTAGTTACTTCCTCATAGAAGGCTACAAGGTTGGTCAAACATGACTTCCCCTTGGTAAAACCATGTTGGCTGCTCTTAATGACCCCCTCATCCTTGACATGTCTAGAGATGGTGTCAAGAATAAGTTGTTCCATCACCTTTCCAGGGATGGAAGTAAGGCTGACCGGTCTATAATTACCTGGGTCCTCCTTCTTGCCCTTCTTATAGACTGGCATGACGTTTGCCATCCTCCAATCCTCAGGCACCTCTCCTGTTTCCCGCGACTTATCAAAGATGATGGAGAGCGGCCTAGCAATGACCTCTGCAAGCTCCCTCATCACCTGCGGGTGTATTCCATCAGGACCCATCGATTTATAGGTGTCCAGACTGCTTAACTGATCCTTAACACAATCCTCACCTAGCAAAGCAAACTCCTCCTTTATCCTGACTCCTTCTTTGGCTATAGGAATCTGGGGAGTCTGAAGGAGTAAAGACAGAGGCNAGCCTAGCAATGACCTCTGCAAGCTCCCTCAGCACCTGTGGGTGTATTCCATCAGGACCCATCGATTTATAGGTGTCCAGACTGCTTAACTGATCCTTAACACAATCCTCACCTACCAAAGCAAACTCCTCCTTTATCCTGACTCCTTCTTTGGCTATAGGAATCTGGGGAGTCTGAAGGAGTAAAGACAGAGGCAAAGAAGGCATTCAGCACCTCTGCCTTCTTTATATCCTCTGTCTCCAGGGCACCCACCTCGTTCAGCAGTGGGCCTATATTGCCTCTTGTGTTAGTTTTATCTGTTATGTATTTGAAGAAGCCCTTTCTATTGTCCTTAACCTGACTTGCAAGATTAAGTTCCAAGGAAGCCTTAGCTGTCCTGATTGCCTCCCTACATCCTCTAACAACTGTCCTATATTTCTCCCAAGTGGCCAGCCCCTCCTTCCATAATCCACAGATTCTCTTTTTCCACATGAGTTTGCCCAGCAGCCTCCTGGCTCCCTTACTTCATTTCCTACCCATTGGGACGCTCTGATCCATGACAGCTGCTCAATTTCAACAGTCTCCAAAGCAGCAATACCAAAAGCCCATCGGTACCCTTTTGGGTATCTCCTGAGATAGTCAATGCCGAGGATGCATGGAGCCTCTGGATCAGTCACAATGGGGTACTTGCGCCATTTCCTCCCAGTCAGGCTGATTTCAGCCTCNGTCTTTGAAGTACCCTCTCCTGAGATAGTCAATGCCGAGGATGCATGGAGCCTCTGGATCAGTCACAATGGGGTACTTGCGCCATTTCCTCCCAGTCAGGCTGATTTCAGCCTCCAGTACAGTCAACTCTTGGGATCTACTGTCACTCTTCTTCTGGGTCACATGATAGAAAGGGCATTCTTGCATTAGGACTAAACATCCAGTCCAGCTGGCGGAGAACTGTGCACTGGTGAATGAATCTCCTAAATGAGATGGCAGCAAGCAAACTGCCAGCAAGCAAACAAGGTATGGTCCCTGGCACACTCCTGTTACCAAACCAGAACAAAAACTCTTTAGAGAGAATGTCAGTTACAATGAGCTGTTTTCATGCCAGAGAATGCACTAGAAGTTTACTCGCATGCAATAGTCATTTTCCAAACCCAAAGAAGGCTGTCAGGCTCTCTTGGATTTATCAACATAGACTCAGTCTCAGCATCTGTCTTTTCCCCAAGTGACTAATGATACCGCAAGTATCCCAGGATGTGGCAACCACAAAGCTAAGAAAGGTTCGTATTCCATCCTGTGGGAAGGTGGAAAGCTACATACTGAATATTTCCTTCCTAGTTGATCTTCCCAAGGTCAGTTGAGATCAATCAGCACAATTGATTTTATCCAATCTGCTTGGGGTAAGTAGGAAAATTGTTAGTTTCTTCAGTAGAATTTCTTTGATCTTAAGGTTTGTTAAGGTCAAAGAATTGCTTTGATCTTGAAGTTTGCTCAGATTCTTCAAGACTGCTTCACCTACAGGTTGTTGTCTGTGTAAACATATTGGTATTAGTAACATTCAGAATTCACTGAAGTTTAGAAGCAGCTGAATGGAACTTTGGATACATATTTTAAGGACAAAAAGCTTGTCTCAGGCCTGCAGTTACACATGGAGCAAAATACATGGCAGATAAGAATGACTGCCCTCATCCTCCTCACTTCATTGTAATTCAGGAGTGATTCTCAACTTCAGAGTTTACTATCAGCATAAGACTAGTACCACAAGAAGAATGATAGGCCCATAACTGAGTCTGACTTTACAGCCATTCAGGCTAAACAGCCTTTGCCAGCCCCAGCTGCACCATCCACAAAAGGTGCAATCTCCAGTCCCTTTACCTACGTGTTACTGCAGCAGTTACTGTCCTTTCAAGAAGTCCTCAGCCATCCTTAGCACATTGCACCTGAGTAGCTAAAATTATTTAAATTGCAGTACTTGGCTAAACCAATCTATTTTGACTGACATAATTCAAGGAGCTTTTACTTAAGCTAATCTTCCAGGAGATTGAGAGGAACCTTTAGAAGGTAGATAGCAATCTGTGGTTGAAAATGGAAATGTCTTCCATAGACAGCTCTTTGCAGAGCATTCTACTTATAAACACAGAGTAATAGCTCTAGGACAGATGCTAGCCAAAGAATAAAACACATGTGTCTTGTGTCAAATGCCAACATTAGAAGACAAAGCAGACTGAAACAGATGCATTCAAAAAAAAAAAAAAAAAAAAAAACCACACGTTACTTGC
>NDXB01007046.1:0-38907 GCA_002631895.1 Agapornis roseicollis
ATAACCCCTCTGCCATCCAACACAGCACCAACTCAGCCTCACCAGTCTAATAGTGTTAATCCCATTAAATCAAACTTGTTTGGTAAGGAAGCCAGTGCTTTGTACAGCTGCTGACAGAAACGGTCTTGAGCTGTCAGGGTGGTTGTGGTTGAGCATCTGGCTGTGATGCTCTGCAGTAGAAATGCACTTCAAGCGCTTCAGCACTAGAGCGGACACTTGGTGTAGTGCTCCTGGCTGCTGTTTCTGTCACTGATGCTGCTTTTCCAGGTAAAATGCAGTTCACAACATTTCTCATTAGGTGCCCAGGATGGGAAGGGCTGCTGTTGCACTTTCATCACCTCCCTCACCTATGCTTGTTGCCTTAAGGTAACTCTGAAGCTTGGCACCAGACAGGATATTTCATGTTTAAGTTCTAGGAATTGCCTGTGAAGCCAAGCTGCTCTCATTTTAAGGCTAGGTTTTCTCTGTAGTAAATCAGAACACGGGACTGCTTCCCCATAGCTTTTTGTTTGTGATTAAACAAACCAAACGGCAAAAGTGTTTGCTCTGTAGCATAGCAACAAATAAGTGGGCTATTTAGCAATGTAACTGAAACCGATCCTTAAAAATAATACTGCTTTTCCCATGCAAAGAGAGGTGTTGAAGGCACCTCTCTAGATAGGGTAATGCTCCTGTGGTTAGACATGGCATGATAAACTAAGAGATGCAGAGCTCTGATTCTTCTCTGATTTGCCTGCTGCTCTGGTCCATGGTCTTGGCTGTTTTGTTTCTCTGTAGCCGTCCTCATGCTTCTTTTGGAGTGGTTTAGCCTCTTTTTAGGATTAAATAATAGCCTGTGAGAAAGCAAAGTGAGTGGAAAAGCTTTCCATAGCCTTTGGTTCTTGGTGCTGTATTTCAAGGAAGTGGAACCACAAGCAGATCTTAATTTCCAGTTCTTCATTGTAATCATTTTGAGTTGGTCTCCTGTGGAGCAAGCAGGGCTTGTGGGTGAGCAGGACCATGAGGCTGGTGGGAGGGCTTGGGTTTCTCAGAATTGTATAATGTGCAGGGAAATTTCTAACTAGGATTTTAAAGGAAGATGGGAAGTTCCAGGGTATCAAAATACCTGGAAGTCCCAGATGTCAGTAAGCAGATGTTTTGCACCAGTCAGCTGCTGCCAGGACAAGGACATAATCCTTTATCAGTGATTGAGATTTCCTATGGCTCTCTTGCAGTGTGAGTGTTAAAGGGCTCGTTGTCAGTGACACTTTTCACACTGTTTTCAGCTGGGGCTTGTGCTGCTTTAGAAAGCCAGCACTGGGTGATCCCTCAGCTGCCTGCTGCAGCTTTGCATCCCTGGCTCATGAAGTCAGTGTGCTGTGCTATGGGAGTAGACGCTGGTTGGCAGTCACAACTTTCCCTGCTTTTTCTTTATTCTACTTCTATGTGAAAGCTATAGAAGTATCCCTGCCTATGGCAGGGGGATGGAACTAGGTGGTCTTAAGGTCCTTTCCAACCCTAACGATTCTATGATTCTATGAAGTGAAATAGAAACAGGTTTCTTGCCATGTCAAGAGAAGGGAATTAGAATTCCAAGCAAAGCATCTTGTATAACCCCAGGCTGGGATTTTCTTTCTGCAGGTGGGTGTTTTCACTACTTTGCCACTGATCCAGCTCACTTTAGGTGCAGGGAGGTGTTTGTAAGGCCTTACAGAAGTAGGAGCAGGTAAACAAGGTGGGAAGGCAGTAAAAGCCTCTGTGCTTGACCTACATTCTCAGTCTGCCCATTCAGAGCCTGCACTTGGAACATGGGAAGTGGAACACTTTAATGTAATTCAAAGCTTTCCTCCCGAGTCAAACCTGATTACTGGGTGTGCACTTCATGTCATGGCTCTGTAAGAACTGGAACAGCACAGGCTGTTCAGGACTGCTTTTTTCTACAGCTTATATAATGGAATTATTCCTTTTAACTTGTGAAACCCCCATTTTATTGAAGAGGGGTTTGTGTTTTACAAAAGCTTGGGTGCTCAGTTAAATACATCCATTTAAGCAAGCCAATCACAAGCTTGTCCTAGGGAGGTTTTAGTTATTGATAATCACTGGCCACCTTTGTTTTTCCATTATTCCAAAGGCACTTTTTTTCCCTCTTCCCTTTGGGAAACACAGGGTGCTTGATAAAACTGAACTACGCAATCAGATGTGTGCAGAGTGGAAGCTTTCTAGGCAAATCCCGTGGGAATCGAATGACAGTTGGGCATCTCTCCTTCTCCTGAAGTCCGTTTTCTGGAATTAAAATAGTGTTGGGGCAGGTGGTGCCCCTTTGGCAGGAAAAAGCAGATAGAAACTTTTCCCACAACCAGGTTTGAGCTTGGAGAAGATGGGAATGGAGTTATAGTCAGCTGCGCCTTTATCAAGCATACTGCCAGCACCCAGCTGCAGGAGCACAGCACCAAGCAGAGGCTTAATAACAGTTCCCAAATACATTGCTAAAACCAGCAGGGGATTAAGCTAAGGTCCTTTACCTCAAAGGTGTCGCCAGAGGTAAGGGTTATCAGCCAGCTGCATGAACTGTTGATAACAATTCAGTTCAAGGCTCTGAATCTGGTTGGGGATTTCTTGTATTCCACTTGGGTTTTGATGCTGAATGGGTTTTCTTGTGTTCTCACTGTTTCCCGAATGAAGTCCTGAAACTTCCCATTACCACAAATAACCAAATAGCATTTTGTTTTCTGAGAGTTCTTTGCTTTTGTTCTCACTTAGGCTTCCTTTCCCATGAAGGGTAGGGTCAGGTCATTTTTGGAGGTCCCTTTTAACTGTGTTTGTATGCTTGTTGTGCTAGCCAAAGTGCCTTGTCAGTTTTTACCTGAATGTGTCAATAGCTTTGATCAAGGCCAGCTCTTTCTTGTAACTTACCCAGCTCTAGGCTGCAGTAATTAATTTGGAGACAAAGTAAATCAGTAGCACAGATGTCTTCCGTGTTCCTTGCCATCAGTGGGGTTGTTTGCCTTCCTGGGCAAGCTGCAGTAGGACTGGCATTCATTTGTCATCACGAGCGAATTTACCGTCTCTGTTTTGGGCTGGAAATCCGGTGTGGGTTTGTAATGACAGGGATTCCTGCATTTCCTGGGGTTGATTTGGCAGGAAACTCCATCATTTACTACCATGCTGTTACTCCGGCCTCCTGTGTCAACCTGAATGAACTGGAGTGTGAAAGTGCAAGCTTTGACTTCAGGATTAATAAACCAGCGCTGTGTTATTACTGTGTGCTGTGCTCTTCCCCACTGCTCACCTGGATTGCAAGGCAATTACTGGCTTCTGAGGCTCTTGAGGAGAATTACTCTATCTTTTCCTTTTAACTCTGTAGTGTGAGAAGCAGATGAAAGTCTCAGTCCCTCCAGCTGCTTTATTGCTCTAATTTATAGAACCCAATTCATCCTTTGTCCATTATCTTAATACTGACTTAAAAGCAGTAGAAATCAAGTGGTAGACAGTGTTTTGCGTGGACAAAAGAGGAATCCATCCATTTAAGCTTCCCAAGTGTTTTGTCTGTGTGGAAAACACTGGTGAGCCTGTGGTCCAGGGTAATGCCCTGTGGTCTGTGGAATCCTGCTGTTCCTATTCCAGCTTTGTCATAAAAAAATGGATTTGGGAATGATAGGTGAGGACAGAAAGATCTTTCCTACCTCCATGTTCAGCTGTAAGAAATAACCCTTGGTACAGCTCATTCTGCAGGGGCCATGTGTCAAATCACTAATCCTTAAAGGACAAAATGATCCTGTTCCCAAATTTCTGTAGATATTTTGGAAACTTCAGTTGTCAACATCTTCATCTCCTGACCGGATTCTGAATGGGAAGCTGGAAGGGCTGCTGCACCCAAGGGTAAGTTCACATCATGCTCCTTCCTGCTTCATCTTAAAATCATGTTTTACAGTTATCCATCCCTGTGGCAGTTCCTGGAACACTGCATGGTGGGGACTATCCCAGAGCTCTCCATAACTCTGTAAAGAGAATATAATAAATAGCCTCTGAATGTGTACTTGGGGAGCAGTAATGATCCTATGAATGTCAGTAGGAGGGGGGAGAAATCTGTGCTGCGATGTAAGAAGCAGCAGTTGGCAGCAAAACCCTTCTGAGCAGGGGGAATCTAAATAGGAGCCACTTATTAACCTTGTGCTGTTGTGCTGAGTGTTTCCCAGAACATTCCTTGGTGCCTCTGACTTTCTGCCAGGGCACCAGCTGTGTTCACTGTCTGGCCTTCTCCCACCCTGTGTAGTGTTACAGTGGTGCTACCAAACCCATGTGCTGCCTGTTTCCTGGGGTAGGGCTGCCTGTGCAATGGCAGCCTTCATTGATGAGTGTTTAATTGCAATCGTAATGCTACACACAGGCGCAAACTCACAAACAGGAGTGTGTCTATAGGAATAGTTCCTCTTCCTCTGCACTCTATGTACCTAGAATGTATTTTACCCTTTGGTGTGTTATGAGAGCCTGTCACCCCATCAGCCTGCAGTAACAGGACTCAAAAGACAGATCTTCAACTGGTGGGAGCTCTGTAGCTTTGTGGGAACGAGCAGGGTGAAAAAGGCAGATTCTGAGTAGAAGAAGCTGGTTATAAATCCGAAGAGAACCCCCTGAAATAAAAATGAGCTTGTTTTCCCTGTGAGATGACAATGGAAGCAATGTTTTTCTGAAGCTGTCATGGGAGCTTAAAATCTGTGTGTAAAAGTCTGCAAGTAGCAATAGGGGGAATTTCTTCTGCCTTTTACATCTATCTAGTATCATACTGTCTCTGGAGGCAACCTGCAGAGCAAGTGCTGTCTCGAACTGTCCAGCATATGTGATGTTATATTTGCAGAGATGATTCCATAATAAGTATAGCCCGCTGAATTTCACCTTCCATTTCTGTTAGCATCTTCGTATTTGAAAATAGGGCTGTTTAACTTCGTGTGGGTGACACCTGTGGTATGTTTGCCTGTTCAGTTCCAGACTCATTGTATATTACGATTATTTAGAGAATTGAGTAACACCTTGTTTTAGCATCACTTACATTAACACTAATTGCACATTGAATTTCTATGGAAACTCTGAAGGCATCCGTGTTCACCCTGTAGTGATTCATTATCTGTGTAATACAGTTCCTTCAAACAATGCAGTGGAGAAAGCTGCTGTTTGCTTTTAATAGCAGCTTTTAATTTACTGGAAGGGGTTGTGATCGGACACCATGGCATAATCTCCACCTTCCCCATCCATGTTGATGATGTTTCTCTTCATGCACAGGTAGCTTAGTCATCTCATGCTGTAAGGAACTAGATGCACCTGGAAATTCCTCACTAGTTCTTGTTAACCTTTTCCCATTGTAGTCAGGAGTTTGATTTATAAGGGCAGATTGGAGAACTGGCGAGTGCTGTGAACACCAGCCTAGCCTGTCCTTAGGCTGCGGATATGCAAGGTGTCCTTCTGTCATTGCAGAGCTGATGTGTGACCTGAATGGGGAGATGACAATACAACCCATTTGAGCTGGACAGCTAGTTCTCAAAGTCTGTTTAAATCATGGAGATACTGTCGAGTCTAGAAAGGGACCTCCCAGGATCTTTATATTTGAGGTGGCTATAAATCCCTAAGTTATGAATGCAAGTGTATCTTCAGGTATTTACCTTGATAAAGGAACTGGGAAGGCAGACAAAGGTGTTTGCTGGGGAATGGTTTGTCATTCCTTTTCAGCCTGAAAATTCTTTCTTCAGCCTATGCAATGAAACATGGGGGATGCTGCATGCCAAGAAGCTCTGGCCTCTTGTTGGAGGTGTGGAATAAGTCACGAATTTCACTTGCAATGAGTATCTTGGGTAGTGAGAATGATCAGCCCCTTTGTTTTCCTAAACCAGAGGCCAGATGCTGTTGGAAAGCACAGCTGAAAATTCCCATTCACAAAATGAGAGTTCCTTTGTCTACCAGAGGTGGTGAAATGAGTGTAAATGTGGATGCTGAAGAATGGGATATATAGGAAAACTCATTAAAGACTGCAGTATAACAGATGCATCATTCTGCTCTCGCCTACTGTTGCAGGTTTAAGCTCCCTTACCTGCTTTGCTCAATCCATACCAACCTGGCAGGCGATACTCAGTCATTGCAGTAAGTGTGCTTACTCACATCCCTTCCCAGTGTTGGATTAGCAAATGAGCAAGTAAAAATAGTAATCTCTAAAGTTCTGTGCAGCAGCCACTGATCTGGATGAAGTCAACAGACTCAGAGTAATTATTTGGCTTGCTCAGTCCTTTCTCTACTTCCAACTCTTATTCAGCCCTTGATGGTATCAAATAATTTCCTGAATGAAACAGCAATTCTGGCTCAATAAAATATTTATGATTGTGTTGAGTGTTTACTGAGCTCTGCTTTGAGCTTGCTTTTTCTTTATTTGCTTATTGGGATTCATGTTTCTCTGTAGCTCAGGGATGGAGAAACCGAAACCCCACATGTTACATGAGTGCTATAAACTACCTAGTGTGGGATGCTTGAAATGGTCATTTAGTTGCCTTCATCTCTTTTTCCTGAGGCTAATACCAATTTGAAGATGCCCATTCTCAAGCTTTCATTTTCCTGGTGAATGAATCCATGATTAAAAACTGGCTTCCAAAAAGCAGATTATATTGTTTTAATATTATAACCTTGTTCTCATTTTCTACCACTCTCCTTGATTCTTATTAACAGCTTGCAGGTCATCTCTCATCTCTCCCTTCTACATGAAATCATGGCTGTGAATATTCTCTAAGATGTTTTGTAATCAACCAACCCATAAGTGCAGTACCGAACTGTTGTAACTCAAGGTATAAATGTATGCGCTACATCTGACATGCTGCCAGAGCCCCTTATTCTGGGTTTTATTATTAATAGCAGACTTGTGGAAAGCTTACTGGCATTGATGGTGTTTGTTGTCATTTATGAAGGTTAATATAGAATTGACCCTCTGTAGATGTTTTCTTAATGCTGCTTTTATAACTGCTGCCAGACAGGGTGACTAAATCTGAGGCACCATAAAAGTTAAAATGGAAAATAAGCATCTGCTGGCTTAGTTTGTTATTGACCAGTCAGAATGGCTCCAGATAGGAAGCACCTCACACTGCTTGCCTTGTAGAGGCTGTGTGCTCCTTTTCAAATGGTTCCTGGGCTGGTTTGGAATGCGATTTTCCCTCTGTGACCAAATAGGTGTTATTGCAACTGCTAAAATCACTGCTTTGGTAATTGTTCTAAGAAATTCCACCTTCCTGTTTCATGAGATGAGGGGTGGGTGATCCGTGACTCATTGCCAGATGTATTACAGCAGTCATTGTTTTATAGTACTGCAGACTAATGACTTGCTAAGCCTAACCTTCAAAACCTTGAAGTGGTAGGAAGTGCATTTGTTGCTCCAGTAAAACCTTGATGCATTCCCCAAGAGTGGAGTGACTGACTTCAGTGCCAGTCAGAATCTTCAAGTTTTGCATTAGCTCTCCTAGATCCTCAGGTTTCCCTTCCTTATCTGACATGAGCATTTAATTTTTATATATATATATATATGTTCACCTGTAAGCTGAACCCAACTCTGAAAGTGTTTAGGAACAGGAATGGGCAGAGGCAAGTGTGTTTTAGTCTGTGGCTTCCTATATGATAGTTCCCTGCAGGTCTGACCCACTTAAAGGGTTGATACTTATGGCTAGAAATGACTGTGCTTTTATCATAAGGATATAACTCACAAGGGCTTTCTATGGAAGAAAAGTACATGTCTTCTCAGGTTCCTACAGATCAATTCTGTGCTTCTGAGTAGCTTTGCCAGCATGGTAGAAAGGTTTGAATGCATGTTCATGGTCAGTGATGTCTTCCCTTGCTGAATTAGGCAGGTTACTTACAGAGCTGGGATTGCTGGTTAGGTCTGGTAGCAGCCTTGGACTTGTGCTGTTTATCTTTTGTCAGTTAATTCCTATTACAGCCTCATTCCTGCCTCGAATTTCGGTGTGAAAAACCTTTTGCATCTTGAGTTCAGATGCAGGGAGCCTGGCTTTCTTTTAAACAGCACACTGGGGCCACTTCCCTCATCCAAAATGCATGAACAGAGCAGGACGAAAGGACACAGAAGGCAGAGCTTGGCAGGGGTTGCAGCGGGGTCAGTTCAGCTACCTGGCTTTCATCTTTCCTAGAAATAAAACCAAAATGCCCTCTTCTCCCCCTGCATCTACAGAAGCAAGGCAATTTGAGA
Organism: Agapornis roseicollis; assembly: GCA_002631895.1. Taxonomy (NCBI): domain Eukaryota; kingdom Metazoa; phylum Chordata; class Aves; order Psittaciformes; family Psittacidae; genus Agapornis; species Agapornis roseicollis. Next base: position 8,207 of record NDXB01007046.1, read on the forward strand.
AGTAATTTTCCTGGTGATTTACTCTTTATGTAACTTGGTTTAACAGGGCTGATCGCCACCAATCCTGCACTGGAGAGTTCCCAAGGATGACTCCATCAGAGGAAGCTCATCTGCTAAGCTGCCAAAGTGCAGGGGATGGCTCAAATAATTCAACTTGCAAGCCTATAATGAGTTGCACTGTAATTTCATTTGGGTTTAGGGTTTAGACACAGCTAGGAAGGCTCAGAGAAGTCAAATGGCACAGGATAAAGCATAAACTCAGCCCCACAGTCACACTCACCAGTTTCAGGCCTGTGGTTCCTGCACTGTAATGTGTTCTAAACGTATGGGCTATTTGCTAAGCTGGCAACCAAATGCATAGATAATGGTGACAGTGTGAAGCTTTGCCTTATAACAAGGGCTGGTAGCTGGCAAGAGGCTTTTGCTCTGCTCAGCCTGGGCCTGAGCAGCAGTTCACAGCTGGAACTTGCTTCTTGAACACTCTTAAAGGTATTCATGTGGATAATAAACAGAGGAGATGTTTTCTTTCTAATGTTCTTTATCAGTGCTCACTTCCCTCATTCTTCCCAAATTTTACCCTGATTCCAGCACATGGAGCTTTATCACACCCTGCAAGTTTGCCCTGGACTGTAATTCTTTCACTCTTAGTTGCTTATCTCTTGTCACCTTTTTCCTCCATCCTCTAAATCTCGTTTTTTGTCTCCTTTTTTGTTGTCTTTCCTGTCTCTTCAGAGCAATCTTGCTACCCTTGGTTTGTTTTCATTGCAGCCTGCACAAAACCTGTGTTCTCACTTGTGCTCGGGTAAATTAGCTTTTGCTGACACATGTGATTCTCTTCCAAAGAACTCATTGGTTTGGGCAAGAGCACTTGTGTTCAGCTTCTGCTGTGCTTCAAGTCTTAGAGCTGCATTTTATTTTATTAGTTGGATCTTTAATAAAAAAGAGAGATAAGTAGGAATCCAGCCATGTATCTTCTAAAGTATTTTTCTTGCTGATATTCCAGTTAAGTACTGAACAATATTCCAACTTTTGGCATATTTCTCTACATTAATCCTAAAATGGCAAACAGTTCTGGCCCTGTACAGGATCTTAGCAGGCAGCTGGAGGCCAGTGTTAAGCAATGCCTGAGTCATGGTACCACGCTTTGTGATGGGGGGAAATTACGATTGTTTTAGGAGGGATGATTTACCTCCACTCTGGCATCCTAAATACAGCGCATCTGCCTTGCTCTTGCTAACCAAGCAAAAAGGCAGTTACTGTCCCAAAGAGCCAAGGAGCTAAGAATAATGCCAAGATGGCAGATGGTGAGGGGCAGATGTGGGGAGGGTATGGATGCAAAGCACAAGTTCTGTTGCTTTTGTAATCCCCTACAATGCACTTCTTCTCTTTAAAAGCAGAAGAGAAAATGTGTTACCAAGCTAGAAACTGCAGTAAATTCAGATGTATTTAGCATAAGGGAGTTTTTTGCTCTTCAGTTATGGATTTCCTATAGCAAGAGCCAAATCAAAATATCTGCGGCAACCATCTGAATATAATCTTGGGCAAACAGACACTCGATGCACTGTGTTGAAATAGCCTACAAAAGCAAATATTAGTATGAGGTAAGAAATGCAAACTGGAACTGAAAGTCTAGATAGTGAAAAAGCCGCAAAGCACCAGCTCATGTGGGATATGGAGAACCTCAGGCCTGATGTTGTGAACCTGGTTCACTGCATAAGTACCCTTGAATTAAATGGGATGGAGCAGGAACGCATTTGAGCAAGGAGGATGAACCCTTTGGTGTTAAATTCTGAAGAGGCCCAAGTGCTTCTGACACTGTCAGCTCAAAGAACAAATGCTGTTGGAGCTGCTCAGAGCTCTATCAGAGAGGACACAAGCCTTTCAGTACCAGGGGGATCATAAATTAGGGGAATGTTACAGCAACCGAACACCTGTCAGTACAGGATGTAATACAGATGTGAGGTAATTTTCCTGCTTGCACATATCTTTGGGAGTTAACTCTTTCCTTTTGGCACAAGATGCCACTGCCTATTCACTCTGGAGGGTAATGCTGTGTTACTCAATGGCTTAACCAGCGCCCATTGTCATGCAAAAACATGTTATTACTGATTTCAGTGAGCTGCGATGCTGCCTTGTATAATAGTGGATGTCTGCTCTTCACTGTTGGTCACACCACTGGTGACCAAACACAGTTCAGGGTACCAGAGGTCTGCAGTGATTTTATCTCTTCTACCACCATGGGAATGCCATGGGTCATATGAAGCAGTGGCTGCGTTTGGTCTTAGGCAGCAATGGATGGATGAGAGCAGAGAATGGTGAGTTTTTGAGCTAATAATGGCTGCTTGCAATCAGAACATTTTCCATTAAATGGTTCATGTCTTCACACTATTAAAAGTTATTGAATAATGCAAGAATAGATTCAGAGAATCTGAATCTTCTAATTCTCTAAAGAAAAATGATTGTAACACAATGTATTTAGCTACAGTTCTAATAATATTACTTTTGAACAATGGACGGTGTGTTCTATTTGAAATACCTGGGAACATCAAATTGGGTCCGATGAGTCCCATGAAAACACAACTGATAAAAGGACAGTAATTCAAGAGAACACCATTAGCAAAAGGCATGGCTTAGATAAAGCAAAAGGGACATTGGGTTTTAATGGTGATTGCAGAACCAGCCTCCTATTAGCATCATTTCCAATTAAATAATCAATTTACTTTGTAGCATGCTGAATGGGATTATTAAAAATGGCTCTGTAGTACTGGCTCTCTTTTGTTATGGGAAAGTACATGGATTTGGTGCCAGGCTCTGATTAACAGAAACAAACAGTGGGCCATGCCACTAGCGTTGCATTAGGATTCTTGTACTAATTATTTTCTAATTAGGACCAATGAGAAATTATTCTAATTGCTCAATAAACATCCCAGTCCTTAACATAAGGACTGCAGCTGCTGGACAACTTGGGTTAAAGTTCAAAGCCTGGGAACTTTAATGAAACTCCCATTGATGACAGTGTTCAGATGGTAAATGCATGATGGTAGAATTTAGCCAGTCTGCTTTGAAACACTTGTTTTGTCTTGCAATTCATACTATAGGAAATAACAGGTCCTCTGATGGGTTCAAGTTTGCTCGGCTTCAATAGCTTTAAGTGAGGAAAATGCTGAGATAAAGTCTCTTTGATGCTAATACTTTGTTCCAGACTTGCTCCTTGTCAGTTTTAGAGCAGTGTGATGGGGAAGGCTTTCTTGTGGAGCTTTGAAATAAATGCTAGGACTCCCCTGTAAAAAAGAGCTGGTGTAAAAGGCAATGACTTCACCTCCAAGGAGGTCATACCCCCTGCTTGGCATGATATTTCTGCACTAATGCTGTCAGGTTTTGCTGCTGTTTTTGTTGCATTATGTTATGAAGAGGTTAAAGCCTCTGCCTTTGAATGGAGTCCTTTATACTGAAGAGTTTCATGCTTGCCCAAGCTGGTGGTGTTTGCTTGGTGGAGATGAAGGAAGAAGAGGTTCGCTTGGATGTCTACAGCCAGCATGTGCAGGTTGGGGTTCCAGCCCTCCTCATGATTTCCATGAAGGATTCCTCTTGCTCTAAAAGAGGTTAAACCTGCCTTGTGTTCTCCTAAGACAATCTCAAGGCTTTAAATCACTGATGGGATGAATGCAGCTGACCAGCCTGGGGTGATGCTGTCTTCTATCAGCCTCAAATCCTTCAAGGACATGAAGGTGTCTTTGTCTGTGTGGGCATGTTCCTCTGGAGGTATCACATTCCCTCCNTCTCCTAAGACAATCTCAAGGCTTTAAATCACTGATGGGATGAATGCAGCTGACCAGCCTGGGGTGATGCTGTCTTCTATCAGCCTCAAATCCTTCAAGGACATGAAGGTGTCTTTGTCTGTGTGGGCATGTTCCTCTGGAGATGAAAACCTGTTTTCAGCATCCTGTTTAATGGCTGCTTTCAGAAGCCCATCCAAAGATAAACTGAGCCAAAAGGAGGCTCCACTGTCTTTAGAGCAGACCTGAAGGCAACAGCTAATGAGCTTTGATGGTAAATAGACATCTCTTGCTGTTTGTTGAGTACTAAATCCCAGAAGTAGTTATGTGGTGTTCCTGAGACAGGGGGTGGCTTCAGCAAGCCTGCTTTGTCAGAGGGATTGGCTTTTACACTGTGTTATAAGTATTAATCCAACTTCTCAGCAAGACTCTGCTGCGGTTTCAGCTAGTCCTCAGTAACTTCAGGAATGAAATAGCCTTTGGCACAGAAATCCCTTCTGCCACCTCCTTTTGACGGATCACAGTACAGTAAGTGAATTCCCCTTGGAATTCCACACGCTGCCGTGTGATTCTGGTGTTTGCAGCAAGTTTTTTGTCAAGTTTCCTGAAGAAATCAGACTTCACGGCCACGGAGCCAAAAAAGGGTTTCTCTGTAGTGCTTTTTTCATACCTGCTTGTTATATGTGGGGACTTGATACTTGCAGCCTGGGTGGCAAAAAGAGCTGTGATGTGGGGCGGTTTTGAATGGGATGGAGGGGCAGAAGGGGATGAATAAAGCAAGAGTTTTCTCTGTTACTGCATGTAATAATCTGAATGACACAGCAGTGCCCAAAAACTTGTATTGTGTGGGGGTGATGGAGGATTTAGTGAGATTACCCTTAATCTTCCTCCATCAATAAAAAAGGAAACAAGAATAGATCCCTTCTTGNCTGTTACTGAATAATCTGAATGACACAGCAGTGCCCAAAAACTTGTATTGTGTGGGGTGATGGAGGATTTAGTGAGATTACCCTTAATCTTCCTCCATCAATAAAAAAGGAAACAAGAATAGATCCCTTCTTGGAAAGACAATGACATTTATTGTGTTTGCTAGAGCCGTAAAATTGGCACAATATGTTTCATGTCATAAGAACATCTAAATCTTCATAGGTCAGATACTAAACTTTATCTGCTTTGCCCTAATGCAGCCATGGCTAAATGCATTTTTCTGTAAAGCTCTGAAATTCCTTATCTGACAGAAGGCTTGTAAATTGGCCCAGTGATAAATAAATGTCATTAGCACATAGATGCTGCTAGGTTCTAGTTGTCATTGGAAAAGGCAGCTTTAAACAGATAGAGGCTCTATCTGTCTTGATAATTAATGAGCTGCTGCCTCATGCTTTTTGTTGCCTCATTTTCTGGGCTTTTTATCTGTGCTTTTTGAGCAAAAATGAAGCCTGCTCCATGTGTGAGCATCAGAAGAGGCCCCACATGCACCACACTTCTAAAGCTAGAGCTGGAATACAAATGGTCTAATGCTGAGGATGCTAAACTGGGCTGGAAAGCCCTGGACTAAGTTTCTTGTTCTGTCAGCACTTTGAGGTCTCCAGTATTAAAATGCTATGTGAGAACTAGGCAGTAATGATAATTTGTCTCCATCACAAATTGCCACTTCAAAACTGGATAACTGCTTCCACATCTTAAACCACTTCTTGATATACTAGGGGTTGGAAGACTAAGATACTCTGTGGATGCATAGGCCCTCTGGAATCAAGCATTATTTCTGCAGTGACATTTCTACTTAGGAAGTAACATAGTGAAATCTTGGCTGGCTTTACAGTAAGACATAATCCAAAGAAACACACATTCATGTGAATGTTGCTGAGCATCCCCACCTGAATGAAGATCGGCTCTTACATTTGACATGGTGTTAAAGCATTGATGTGTCTAGAGCTTATTGATATGCCATAAGAAGTTTTCTTCAATAGAACAGAGGATAATTAGTTAGTTGTATACTTGGATTTAGTGTGTGGGCCTCAGAATGGGTGGAATTTGTGTGTTGTAGAAAATGAGCTGTTCCAAGCAAAGCTCAGGTTGATTCATGAAAGCAAACACTCAGTTGTGCAGACTAAGCCTGTATGTCACTTTGCTTGAGAAACTCCATTGCAGTCATCGGCTGTCTTCACACCAAAAGTGTATTGTAAATCCTTTGCTGGTTGTATTTTAGAATGAAATCCCATTCCTTTGAAATGAACATGTGCACAATCCCACTTGGATCGTGGGGACAGTTTTGGAGACAGTTTCTTGAAGATTCAAGTCTGAATCTCAACTTGAATGTCAGTTTATGTATTCTCTTAGTTTCTTGTATTCCTCTACCACCTCTGTGAACCTGTCACAGGTAAAGCCCAATAATAGATGATGTGTAAATAACCCATCACAGTAGTGGCCCCTGGCTTCATAATGATGAGTCCTTGAAAAGCTTGCAGTCTAAGACAAGAGATGACGGATAACTGCACATGCAGGGAAGGGAGCAAACATGATGGTCAAGAAATGTGAAACCAGGAGCTGTAACTGCAGACAATAAACAAGCTCTTTCATAATAGGTTTTTGAACCTATTAGTAAGTCAGTTAATTTAATATTAATTTGCTTCTTCAACTTTGACTCGTAAATCCTGTGTGATGCTTGGAGTGGCGCTTTCCTCCTTAGATGACCTGGTTTAGGCTGCACGTGTTGGAGTAGCTGCTCTGATTTCTCCTACAGCTGCACTTTCCTATTTTTTCTGGTATTTCACTTCAGGGATTGCTCTGGGAAATATCAAGTATTTTTCATAGCTACAAAAGTTTGCTAACGGACACTTCATGATAAATCTTTCTCTAAGCAGCAAAATACCCACCCTGCATGGGGCTGGCTGTCACAAGCAGCTTGAGCAGCGCTTGGCATCTGTTTCGTCACTTTTCACCTATCTGAGTGTTCACCAAAGTTTGCAGAGTTAATATTTCTTGGTTTTCGACCACTGAGGGAGGCTGTTTGGTGGTGAAAAATGCTTACATTTAGCTTGAGCAAGATCTTCTGGTATTAGTGATTTGTCACACATGGACATACGTTAGTTAAATGGCGATGTTCTTAACTTCACCTCACTAGAAAATCCATCTGTCTCCAGTCCCATAAAAATATCCCAGATGAAAATGGAAAATGCTATAGATAGCACCACTTCTTCCAAGAAAACGTCAGCAAATCTGTTACCCTTCTTACCACTATCATGTAAATACTAATCAATTTGGGATTCAGATTGTATAGAAAATGTGGAAAGAAATCAGTTGCAAGCATTCTCATGACTTTTCTGTTTTGCTCAAGCCTGATGAACTTTCCTGATCCGTGTTGCTATATGAAAAAGCTCTCTTAAACTCTATCTCATTCTGCTTGTAGACATTTCCATGGCTCCACTAACTTCAGCTGAACTACTTGAGCTTACCTCAGCTGAGGGTTTGGTGTTCGTGTTGTGCAGATGTGCACACTCACAACCACCTACTTGAATGAATGCCTCTGAACAAACACCCATTCATTGACCAGCTCTGTTTTATTTATTGGCCTTGCCTGCCCTGCTGCAAGATGTCTATTGTGAGATTAGTTTTCATTCTGAACTTAGTCGTGCAGTTGAAACATCCCATATATTGGAAGAACTGCTGGAAAGGTACCCAAGGAAAGAGTTCTCTTCTGGTGGATACGTAACCCTTGCCACCTGTCTGACCTGAGCGGTCCTGTGCAGTGATGGAGTAGTATAAAATATGCTGACTCCTGAGCTTTACAAATGATTTCTGATGGGGATGCTGGGTTTGTTCTCCCTCGCAATCACAGCTGCATACCACTCGGTTGTCACAGATGCTTTTTGGCAATTAAACAAGCTGTTACTGCTCACAGCAAGCCCTGGCTCCCCAGTTTCATTTGGAAACCTTTACCTTTGAAATAGTTCATTACTCAGCTTCTCTCAATCCCTATGAGCTACTTTTTTCAAGGTTTCTAATTTACATTGCCATGACTGGGCAGCAGTAAATCAAAGCCCAGCTGCAGCTACTGATCTCCTATAACCCTTTTTTTCCTCTTAGTTGTAATTTCGACTATAAGCCCAACAATAAGCCCATCTCTTAATCTCAGCATGCACAAATGGAAAATGGTGAAATGACGCACAATTTTAAGCTTCTTGCTGTATAAATTAGACAGAGTGCGTCAGTTCGCTGCAATACTCTGACCTTTTCTCCTTAAAAATATTGGAGGGGGGAAGATCAGGGCTGAGCCTGAGGTTAAAAGTCTTCTCTATTTACAGCGTGCAACTGGCTAAGCATAAGGTACCAATATGCACAGAAGCTGGTACTTAAAATATATCTGGGGAAATGGAAGTTGGGGCATATAGAGGGAAGTGCCAGTAAAAGCCAGACTCTTGCTAGCTTTCAGCAGCTAAATTTACTATCTTATTTATATAGGATACTATTTCCCATCCTTAAGTAGAGGGAAGAGGGATATGCCAGCTACCTGAGGGAGTTAAAACTGAATTACTAATCATTTTAATTAGCATTGTCTGTCTTTAGTTCAGCTGTTAATGCAAGGAGCCAGATTTGCCCCTGCTTCCAGCAGTGTGAGGCTATTAGAGTCAAGGGAAGGCAGAGACTGGCTGGCTTTGTGCTGCTGCAAGGGAAGCCAGGAGCAGTGTAATGCTGACATGGGGTGATGGGAGCCTGTCAGCACCATGCTGGCTGCAGTGAGCACTTGAGCAAGTCCACTGCAGCATCATGGGATAACTTGAGTATTAATCTTAATGCAGCCTGTGGCTGAACGTTGAGCAACGTGATGTGATGAAATGATCTTGCTATTATAAACATCCCCTGCTGACAGTGTTGTGGGAATGGGCTTTTCCAAACCCCTTGGTGCTTGGGGTGTTGCTGCAGTGCTGTTCTATGAGTTGGGTTTGGTTTTTAATCACCTGCTGCTGCAATGGCCATCAGGTCATACAAAAGAGAATGCTTTAGAAACTCAGCAGGTTGGTAATGTTTTGTGTGTGGGCATAGTTCTGTATAGATAGTAAGAGAAATATTTTTCATTTTATGTCACAGAATACTTAAAAATTACTTCTACAAAAGAAAGGGCTTTGGGTTTTTTTTTAGGGTTTTTTGACAAAGAATCACATAGGTTTTCATTAGAACAACTAATCTTTCAAACCAAGTGCAAATGATGCTTCTTAGGTGTTCCTTTCTCTGTGGCTTCTGTGCCAGCCTCTGCATTGCTGAGCTCTGAGCTGGCCCGGGGATCATCTCTTAATGTTCTTCACTTCAGCACTGCTTATGTGAAATCAGTTACTTCATTATTAGTATTTCCTGTTCTTGGCCTAAAGGAAAATGATTGCTTTAGTGTGGAGAGAGAAACGAAATGGGAGAAAAATTAACAGGATCTGATGGTAGAGGCAAGGTTGAATTTTAGTTTCATGGGCTACCTGTAACCTGAGGCTTTATCTGAGTTGGAATGTCAGTCAAGTTTATTTCTCAAAGCATTTTCTATCTGGTAAGTTGTTGGTGTTTCTTTGAAACAGGAAGGACTCACTTGGTATGTCTGAAATGAATCCTGGAACCATTTAGATGGGGGAAAAACCTTTAAGATCAAGTCTAACCATTAACCCAGCACTGCCAAGTCCACAAGTAAAGAGATGTGTAGACTGTAATACTTAGGGACATCTTTCAAATGCCTCCAGGGATGGTGACTGAACTAGCCACAAGTGATGGCTTTAACTCCTGACCCTGGTTGATCTACCAGTGGTGGCATGTGATGTTAACGCCTCTCCCACTAAGGTTGTTCTCATCTTACTTCAGGGGACACTGTCCTGCAGAAGTATCTGGATGCTTGTGGTCAGGGTGATAGTCTGATGAAGTGGCTAAGGAGGCAGAGGAGGGTGAACAGATGGGAACAAGGGCTCTGTCACAGCCCTCAATGCTCCTTATTTCAGTGCAATAGGTGGAAGGTTTCCAGAAAGGTTTGTGCAGTGACCACTGCTCACTGAGCACCAAGGGTTTGCAGTGGAATGTACTAATGTAAACCCAGCCTGGGCTGGCTGAAGACTTCAACTGGATTTTAAATAGCGAAAGGCACAGGGCACGAATGTGCTGGAAAAATGAGCACTGGGAAGGAGGAAGAAAAGATGGAAAATCTCTTCAAGTGAAACTCCAGATTCTTAAAGATGCAGAGCCTGGACTAGGGAGACCTTAAAAGATCCAAAGCCAGTGTGTGCATGTGTTCCCATCACAAGTGAAATGCCTGTGTGTACTTTCGTTCCTTCTACCTAATGCTTCTTCAACTGAGTGGGAATTAAGCTCCAGGCCACTTTATGACTCCCTGCCGTCCCTTAAATCTACCCACACACATTCAGTGTACCTGTATTTATCAGCAAATACACCTCAGTCTTTGTTCCTTATGCGCTGTTCTTAATTCATCTACTCGTTTGAATAGTAAAGCCACAGGACTTCACCTTTCTGATTTACACTGGCTCATTTTAAGACAGCTGAAACCTGCTGTTTAATGCATTATTGAAAGCTGTTCTTTATTTTTAAACTTTCCAGGAAGTTAAAAATAGACCTGATCCTTTTCGTTCTCTTAGAAATAAGGAGCAGATCAGAATTACGCATTGAACACTGTGTATAATCCATTGGTTAGGGATTACATCTGCTGAATGCATCAGTTAACTGAACCAAGTCTATTTATGTTTTCTTAATAATTCCAATTTGATTCTTGGCCATTTCCTTGCCACCAGGATTAAGGAGGCAGTCAGTGCTCAGCCTAGCTCGAGTGTACTTGGTCATCACTGGATGTTGATGCATTCAGCCAGTACCTGCAGATTGCCCAGAGGTCTGAGTGGATGCTCAACAGAAATGTTTTGATTTTTGTATTAGTTGTGGGTCTCTTAATTTCTCAGAATTAACATTATTAATTATTAACATAATATAGAATGAACATTGACTTGCTTAAATCCTGCCCTCTTCTGCTTTGAACTGGGTGCTGTTCGGGAACACGGCCCCTGCTCCATCTCTATGCAGAGCAGTCTGCTTAACACTTTGCATTTCACCATGATGTACACAATAACTAAGAGGAGCAGGGGCAAAACTATCGCTGTGACCCTGAGCATCTTTGTTAGAGATTCATGAGAAAGACCTGCCTCATTGTGCAGGTACGTGTGAATGTACTCAATACCAAATCCATTTTTTTCAGTTCCTATGAACACACTATGCTGTTAGGTATTCATGTCTTAAATAATGTTAAGCTGTGTAAATGCAAGGGGGAAAGAAATCCAATCAGAGCCTAATTTATTACAATGAGTTGTCAAAGAGCCATAGGGTTTTGTATGCAATGCTGTGAATAATTAATCACTACAGGTGGGATTTTCACAAGTGCCTGTGGGCTGGCTCAGCCCCACTCATGCCAGGGAGATGGATGAGCGCTTTAGGAAACCAAAGATTGGAGCTAACCAAGGACTATTTTTCTATGTACGCCCTTGTCTGTGACCTCCTCTACTGGAATTTTGGGACCTGAAAACTTCATTGGAAAGATAATTCCTCATATCTGGAATCTGCTGAGAAATCAGTCAAAAAAAGGGAAAAAAATCAAGTTCACCAAAGCTGTCAGTAACTGATAATTTGGGATAAAAGTTGTAACAATCACTCTTCACTTGTTCACAGAAAACACCCCTTGTGTCCATAGCATTTTTCTGTGCAATTACAGTGTTTTATTCCTGTGCTATGAATTCCAATGGGAGAATGAACTCTCAGCTCACATCTGTTTTGAAAACCATCTCGTGCACTTCAGCACCTTAAATACGCCCAACTCCTAATAAAAACAACCTCTTCTTGAAAGAGGGCTTGTTTGGATGGAGACATGCAAATATGTTGTTCTAGGGCAAGCTGCAGAGTGAATATGCAATGAATGTTCCTTCTCCAGAGAAACTGTCCCCATGTACACCTATCACTGAAAGTACAGGCTGAGCAAATGATCCGGTAAGAGACTGATGTTGAACACAGCAGGAGCAGAGGAACTCTTGTACTCATTGAATACCTCCTGCAGGACCATTGCTCACTAATTGGAAGGGCTGTTAGTGCTGGCTTCAGCGTGCATCTCAGGTTCATATCCCATACCCTAAAATGTAATCTCCATATGTGGAGTATAAAATGTTTTGTGTGTGGTAAGGATTAGTCTCTGGGCTTCAGCTTTTTCCACCTATAAAAGAGAACACAAGAGAATGGAAAGGGGGGGTGTGGAACTTCATTGTTGCTAGAATCTTTCCTGCAAGGTGTTCCATATCCTATTGCTTATGAACCCTCTGATCTATATTTACAAATGGCCTTAAAATGGCAGGTAAGCAAAAATAGGGTTGGGTGAAAGGAATATTGCCAGCCACCTGGCTCACCAGCTTAGTATCAAGTTCAAGTCTTTCGACCTTGCATGGGGGGTGTTACAGCTCAGGGGGATTAGAAGGAAAGAAAAGCACTAACTCAGCTTTCCCCACAGAGCGGGTTATATCTGCTGTTCCTATCAGCTGCAGTGCGATTGTCTGCTTTCTAATGGGGAGGAGTTGGCTGAGGAAATGCTACCTGCTCACGTAGTGATGGCTGGCTGCACCTCAGAGCTCCCTCTGGATTTCTGGAAGCATATTCTGGAGCAGCTGATGGAAAATCAGTAAGTTAAGAGCAGCGGCCACCGTGTAAAAGTAATCTGGAGATGTGTTTGCTCCCAAATCACTTCTCCCACCATTACGAATGACAAAGGGCAAAAGAGGGGTTGTGAGAGTGAGAGTTTGTTTATTATTTGTATGTGAAGATCCCACTGATGGTAAGGTAGGGAGCTTAATGCAGTGAAGTGCTTTGATGGTGCAGGGTCAGGGTTTCTCATCCTGCTCAGCTGGTGAAGACCAGATCCGGAGTCCATCCCAGTTCTCCACACATCCCTCTTGTCTCTCCAAGCAGCAAGCCCAGCAGCTGCCTTTTGTTCTTGGAGTGACAAAACTCATCCTTGCTGCTATGTGGAAGCCTGGAGTCAGTCCTGCTTCAGTTCTGCCTGGAAAGGACAGGAGCAAGCAAAACCAGATTTGTAAATAGGCTGGGTTATTAGGGACTGTTATTGCAACGTAAGGAAGATTGAGTGGAAGGTTATAAGGGGAATGCTGTGGCCAATGCTTTGTTTATGCTAAGGGTTAAAGCACTTCAGTCCCCACTGGCACGAGCCCATGGGATTTCTGGGCTGTAGCACTTTTCCTGTTCCTATGTAGCACAGCCACTGGATGCCACCACTTGTATTTCTACAGATACCACCTAATAGAGTGAGCCCCAGATTGTCACGCTTCTAAACACTTGATTTTGATTGCTTTTAAGACACATGTCTTAACCTATGTAAATTTTCCACTTTAAGCCAACTGATTCATGTTCATGCAATTTTAAGTTCCCAGAAGCAGTATAACCTATCACCCTCCAATAAACCTAAGCAATCCCAGCTGGAGAAGCTTGGGAAAGGTCTATACTGAGATGTATGTGGGCTTTAAGTGTTGTGCAGTGCTCTGGACGACAGAGCACAACTCAGCTATACCGCAGGAGGAAATGGAAAGTTCCACTGTGGGGCTCTATGCAGAGGCTGAAGGACAACCAGGTTTGTCTAGGTGTGGAAGGCGAGCTGTGTGCTGAGTGTCTGAAGATGTTGAGACAGAGTAGAGCAAGGACAATGAGCAGCATCAGTTGGAAAATGCCTTTTCAGTAACCCCCTTTCCTGATAAGCTGTAAGTACCTATTTGCAGCAGCAGGTCTCTGCTGATTGAAAAATACTCAGAGACCATCTCTTTGCTGCTGGAATCTCTCTTCTTGCCTGAGTTAAATAGGAAACTTTGAGATTGCTACATCTGAATTAATGCAATTTGGAGTTACTTCAAGTTTACACACAGGTATTTTATGATCTGTCTCAGAGCAACTACTAGCTGGACACATTAAGTTGCATTGAAGTTGATGTCTCTGACCCAGAACCATGCTTGGGAAGGTACATCCAGCTGGAAAGCAGCTACAGTTTGAACATGATTTCCCCTATTGTAGCAAGCTGGTTGCTTTTTTATATTCACATATTTTAAGTGTGCATGCTGAGAAGCAGCAGTGAAGTGTGACAGCATTTATTGCCATGAAGTCAAGGCAGAGAAGTAAAGGAAAGTGCATTTGAGTGTGCAGAGGTTTTGTATGAACAAGTCAAGCAGTTGTTTGGCCAGGAAGATAACACTCACAAAGAGGCTATGTATGGAAATATGGGTGTGTGCAAGTGGGCTTCAACCCTTCTACTAAGCTGCAAATGATTAGGCCTGTAATGTTAAGTGGAAACATGTAACACAAAAATAACTGCTTAAAAATAAGCTTTCCAGCCTAGAGGCCCAGGATTTTGTATTTACAGATTACTTTTATAGATGCCATTTTCTCTTTCCAGTATTGTCTGTGTCACTGGTAGGGGAATTACTCATCCACTCCTCAAAGATTTATTTGCTAATCTCTCCTAACAGGTGCTTTCCAGGCATATGCATCCCCATCTCCTTTGTTAAGATGCTCTGAATCTGCTTTTGGGACTCTTCTCTCATCTCTGTTCTTTAAAACCTGAGGCCAAAAATTTCATATCTGTCTGCTTACTTATTAGGTACCTAAATCTCTTTCATGTATCACGTGTAGAATAAGAACATGAAAGGGTGGTTGTAAAACTGGACTTGTGTTCTAGCAAGAGAACCACTTACAGACTGTAACAGCTCAAAGTCTGGCCAAAGTTACAAGATGGATTTGTGGGTGTCACCTTCATAGGCTTCCTTTGACTTAAGTTTCTTTTTCCAAGCTTAGGAAAGTGGTTAGTGCTCTCTTTAAGCCAAATTTGATGATTCAGGTCCTTTTGGATAAGCAGCCACCAGTTCCCTGTGAGAGAGGTTGCTATTGAGCTGTGTGCATGAGCAAGAAAGCCCCTTGGCCATAAGACATCGCAATCCATGTTTGCTCCTTGGCTCTGTATTTCCTCTGCTGGTTCTCTTGGCTGCTCCAGAAGCTCACTCTGCATCTGATCAGAAGCCTCTATGTCTGAGATGTGATTTTCTTTGTCATGGAGATTTTTCTTCTCTTTAATTCTATTCTCCTTACAGATCAAATCTTCATTTCCAGAATGGATGGGCTCCTCAGAACACTTCTAATGTTCCTTGTGTTTATTCACTTAGTGCTGCAGCACAGGGAGATATTGTCTCAGATTTATAAGGGAAGTTTAAGCACTGAAAGCTAATGGTCAATAGCCTAGGCTGTTCTGTGGGGGAAAGCAAAATCTGAGTCTTTTCACTCCTTCAAATACTGCTCATAATTGGTTGAATTATGGTTTAGGAGTTGTATAGTTGGGGTGTGAATTAATCAAAATTGATGATCCAGCAATGGGCTGAAAATAAGGTTCTTTGCATTAAAAGCAAGTGAAGCTGACTGGGAAAGCATGGTGTTTTCCACATCACAGGGAAAATAAAGCAGTAACATCACATGAAACAGTAATGTTTTGTGTACAGTATTACTTCTGTCTGGAAGGTCAATGATGAAGTCTCACACCAGCAGAGACCATGACATCTTTTAGAGTAAGAAACCCTTCAGAGAGGCTAAATGAATTGTCCAAACCACAGGTCAACCCACAGAAGTCAGTGCACCCCTGATGAAGCTGCTGCAAGGACCAGGTTCGGGGTGAAAAGAGGACCCTCTCTTTGCCAGGGGTTCAGGGTAAGGGAATTGGAAACTAAACACTGATGGAACAAAATAACTGCTAGGTTGGAGATAAGTGAATAAAAATACACTGCCAGCAAGCGAGGACAGCTGTGGTGCTACACCCAATGGCAACTGTGGAAAAACAAGGCTGTAAAATAAATATACACATGGGGAAAGGTTAGGCAGGTCTTACTTTCCACCCTACTGTTACTGTAACCCATACAACACAACTTGTTTTTGGCTGTGAACAGAAGTACAGTGAGGGCCTAGCTGCTGGAAAGGCTTGGGTGACAGTTCAGGTCATTCAGACTTCACTGCTCTGGTCCATCTCTCTCTAGATTTCTCAGTGATTCCCAGCTGCAGGGACAGGGGAACTTTAACATCAAGGGGGGAGCAGTGCTGTGGTACTTCAGTGTAACCATTGCCTTGATGGAGATACTAAAAGAAGAGTGTAGCTGTTCTGGCTCCAGATACTGGATGGAGTTGGGGAGAAGTCCCCAGCTAACTGCCAAAAGTTAACAATGAAATAAGGATGTGTCTGAATTCATCGTAGCATTTGAAGTGGCAGGGATTTCTCAGGAGATGGTAATTTTAACTGCTTGCTAAAATCTCAATGGAATGTAAAATTCTGGTTAAAATATGGCAATTGGAGTGGCTTAGGTTTCTAAAAGGATTGGTTTTTCAGTCTGAATTTAAGTAGTTTTCTGTGGCTGTGAAAGTGGAAAATGCTCATCTCGAGTTGATTCTGCTCTTTAGCTTGGATATTATAATGCAATTCAAAAACTAAATGTAAAAATGATCAAAGCGATTCCCATTATTTCACATGGTTTTAACTCAAAGAAAATAATCCTTTGTAGGAATAACTTACAGCTTTATCTTGATTGTATATATTCGGTTCTCTGCAGAGAGTTCAGGATCCTCTTGAAGTTACCAGAATCTCTCATTTTTCTATTATTAAATTTCTATGAGGTTTAAAAGAAACCATCCAGTTTTTAGTACCCACATCAATGCGAATCCTCTATTTTTGCTGCTACGGTCATACTGTTCCGTCCAAGAGAAATGTAAAAAACTAATCAGTTTTGTCCAGAGCCTTAATTAACGTAAGGAACCTGATGCTCATTCTTTTCCTACTCGAAGTATGTGGTATGAGACAAAAGTAATTCGTTCCTGGTATAAAAATAGGACGATTACATCTATCATGAAAGAAGTATTCAGGGTTTGTGCTGTTCAAAGTGGAAGCATTGCGAGATGCTCTATGACTGGACACTGCAGCCATGTCAGGTTAGCAAGCCTCTGTTGAGTCAGTGGCACAGATTTAAAGGTAGCAGCAGTGATGTTGCTAGTTCTTGAAGTGATTTGAACTCCTTGGGAAGTATTCCTCCTTATGAAGCATAATCAAGGCAAGAAACATCCAACTGCAGAAGGCTTCCATCTCCAGGAAGGACACACAGAACAACTTTGGCCATGCTTGCCTCTGGTGGCAACTGATAAAGCATTCGACTCTTATGAGGTATAAATGTTAGGCACTGTCTCTAAGATTAGTCTCAAATATTAGGGGAAATAGAAAACTACCAGAAATTGTAAGGATGAGCAAAGGAATCTGAAAATCCCAACTAAACAGCCTAACTCCTGTCCAACAGGATTGCTTCCCAGCAACAGGCTGGACAAGGGTCATTGCTCAAGCCTCCTACAGTCACTCTGTGGTTATTATTAGTGCACTGTTGTTGGTGCTATTTAAGAATTCCTGCTATACCAAATGGTAACTTTAGTCAGCATTGTCAGAAAAAATACCACCTATAAACTATTTTAGACTTAAGCACATCAACAGTTACTAATACAGTGCTTTACAAGGCTCAGTCAGTTATGGAGCTAAGCTGTCTGTTGGTAAAATAAAACCACACACAATATTTAGCCTGCAACTGTGCACTTACAGCATAGAAAAAGTTACCTAATTTTCCATAGGGTGAGGGAGATTTTTGTGCTGTAATTATCAGGTGGCTTTTGTGCTTGCAGAAATGTACTTGCTGCTTTGACAAATGCGTTTTAATAAGGTTGAGTGTTGAACATCTGACAAATGTTTGTCCCATTATAATTCTGATTAGTTTCATGCGTGTGAAAACAAGCATTATATTAATGAAAAGTTGCCCTAAGTACAAGTGATGTTTGTGTAAAAACTAATACCTACAGTTCCGATAATCAAAGGCAAATAACTGAGCAAATATATAAACTCGGTGTCAGAATGAGAAGTCAAACATAAGAGAATGACAAATGATGTTTTTAGAGATGCAGTAAGGTCCCTTTAGTTTGATTGTTTAACTGTTGGAAAAATGGATATTGGCAATTCCAATCAACTTCTAAAGTTTCAGATCTGCCTAATGACAAAATTATGATAAATGTCTCTGATGATGCTGGTACTCGGTAATACTACTTACAGTGAAGTTTGCAGATGTTATGGCCAAGGCCTAATGAAGAGGTTGTATGTGAGCCCTGACCCAACAGTCACTGAAGTCTCTGATAATCCTTCCATCAAACCCTGACTGGTGCTTGCTCATCCTCTGCAGACGAACTGCTACATTCCATATACAATCTGCTCCTTAACTGTACTCCCATGGGGAAGACCCTGTTCTGTTGGCTTTTTAGAGTTTCCAACGTTAATGAAGAGCCATCAGATGATTAATTAAAATAGTCTAGGATCACTGTGTGCTGTACATGACATCTTGTGAGCATAAAATCAGATTGCTGGCATTTCTCTTCCAGCAATCGTTGGTGAGTGATTTGGACTAGGCTTTCCCCCTGCCAAATCCAAAGTTGCGGAGCCTTACTGTTTTGGCGAGGAGTACAAACGATTTCCATTGTGCAGCTCAAGCAAAAAATACATACAAAGCTGTTGAATCTTTCACTTTTATGTGTTTTCATTTGGCACAGGGAAATGTAATCATTAAACAATGCTGTCTAACAGGTCAACTTTGTATCTTAGCAAGTAGAAGCCATCGTTGCTGCATGTCTGTCTTGTGGAGTGTGAACCAGCTCTTAGAACAAAGAACAGAAAGCTCATGCTAGGCATGGAGGCTGCCAGTGAGGTATTTTATAGCCTTTCAGTGTCTTCCAATACCTTTGAAAAGGATTTCTATTCTTTATAATGTACCTCTTCCTAATTTACCTTTGGAATTGCCCTCTGCTTTATTAAAGTAAAAGGCTTTTCATTCCATTGCGATTAGTCTTGGGGGCAGGTCAACATGATTTATTGAAGGCAGATACAAGATCATTCTACTTCTTGCTCCAGCCAAAAGCCACGTAGGCCTATAGTCATCTGGGTTTGGGCTCAGCATTATGCTGCCAGCAGCTGCATGGTTTGCATTTTGATCTTGCTGCCTTAAAAGACAAAGGGACTTCTCTCACGCCTTCAAACCATAAAGCAAATCCCATTACCTCAGGTGTTCACAGTTAGCATCTTCTAGGTTCAGTGCTATCATCTGTCAGGTTCTCTTGTCTGCAGAATGTGTTGTAATGTGTTATGAGGCTGTTCTTAGTGGGGCATAGGGAGTTAAAGGTGTTGGTTTTGTACAGGTGTGATAACTTTGAGAAAAGACATGAAAGAAGGTGGTCTGAGGTGCTGTCAGGGTTGTGGGTGCATGTTTCTCACAAACCTCTTTTGCAGCTCTTCCCTCTCAATGAGTTACAAAACCTACTAATACACTTTCTCTCATTTTTATTACAAGCTGTAAGTGTCCAAATATTTCCCCATCTGAATTGTGACTGTACAATACGATGCTGTTCCAGTCCAGTAAAACTTAGCATTTATGACATTCCAAAAGCTGTTGCCTATTAGCAGTTTCTCAAGCTTTGGGGTGTTTTGCAACACAACAGTCTAACTAATGATTGAGGGGAAAACATTATCATGTGCTGACATTCCAAGCTATTTTATAAGCCACTTTTATCTCAGACACCCTTTTCCTCCTTGCCATGTTAGTCTAAATCTCCATCCACTGCTGCTTCCTTGAACCATTTCTGTGGTTGAGCCTAGAGGTCCTCTTTCAAGCTGCTTTGGGGGGCAGTGGGTTTTCCCTCTTGCAGGGCATGCACTGCTCATACATCAAAGGTAAAAGGAATTCAGCTTATAGTAACTGCTTACTAGCTGTCCTTACTGCACCAGAAGTCTCCCCAGGGGCACCTTTACTGGCAGGTTTCATTTAATGTATATTGAAGGAGTAAAAACTGTGGCTGGATTTCTGGTGTGCAGAAGTGATGACACCACTGGGTAGCTTATCTGCAGAGCTGAACTGGAGTTGGGATGTCTAGGTGTAAATATATGATAGCTTCCTGCCTGTCCTGCATGGCTAGGGATGCCTCTGCAGTAGCAGTTGCATGTTCAGAGGTGTCTTATCTCCTAGGCTGATATAAAAAGCTCTGCTGTGTTAGCACACCTTGGCTGCTGCTTCTGAATGGAGAAGTTTAATCACAGTAATTGAATGACCTTTGTGTAAGTGTCCCAGAGAAGTGTCTCCTGGTCATGTAAGTTGCTGGTGATGAGCAGGGAAACCTCTTGTATGAAGCAGGAGAACCCAGAAAACCATTTCCCTCTAATGAAGGAATAGGAAATCTGGGGGAGTCCCAGGCTGTAAAGACCCCAGCAATGACATTGTTATAACTGTCCTTAGTGCTTCTGCTGCTGCTTGTGGATACTGCAAAATAGTTCTGGTTTTACCATGGGTACGTGGAAGGTGTGCCACAAATTCAGGTTTTGTGCAGGGCATTTGTACAAGCTGGCTCCCTTTGAGGATGCAGCTAAGCTAACCTTTGATATCAGAGTCTGGTGAACTCAGAACTGAGCAAAACCCAACTGATACCTCTCCACACCAAGCTGTGGAGCTGCAGGTACATGCCATGGCAATGCAAGGTTAAAAACTGGCCCTAGTTCCTCTGTTTTCCTAGTAAATGGCTTGGTAGCTTGCAGCAAAGACCAAACTAGCTGAAAGCTTACATCATTTGGTCTAGCTTTTAACAGCAACAGCCCGAATTACCTTTAGCTAAGCTGGGATTTATCTGTACCCTTACAAATAAAGCACAACTCTATTATTGAATTGAAATTGAGTTCCCAGAGGTGAAGAGAAACATGGGAACCAAACTGAGCTGTAGTAATGTGCCCCCATTCCACTATGCAAACAAAACTGTGAAGTAATTTAGCAATGTTTTTGTTTCCTGGTTGATTTCCTTAATTGCCTCTAAGGAAAGTTAGGGAATCAAAAGTGATACTTGCTTTTGACAGTGTATTAATGGAAAGTTTGAGGCAGTGGAAAGTAATTTGTTGGGTTTTTTTTAATGTCAGTGATATTTACAATTTGCCAATTCACTGACGTTCTCAACAATTCCTATACATGCCAGTAAATACCAAACATCAAAACTTGGATACAAGGCACGAGAATAGCATAGTAAAAAAGATAGGAATCGTTTCATCTCCGAGCCAAGCCTGTTACCTTTAAGAGAGATTGATCATTCTCAGGGCAGATCAACTATTTCTGTGGGTAAAAGTTTTATAAAGACTATTGTCTTGTTAAACTATGGAAGAGCAGAGCTTGAACGCTCTCTTAGAACTGTACGGCTTTGGACAGATACTTTTGTTTATGGTTATACACACGAGGCCAAACCACTGTGACTTCAAAAAGGATTTTCAGAAGAAAATAGAACTCTCATTCATTCATTCCAGAAATTAAATTTTAAAAAAATTAAGTAAATTGAAAAATAAGAAATTATTTCTGCATTGTTTGTATGTTCATAGTTTCCAGTGTTTAGATGTTAAAATTGTGGTCGTTTTTCTTGGTGGCTGACTAAAGAAAGAATGGAGAAAGGGGGGAAAAGGTCCAAAGGGGATTTAATTAAAGAATTAAAAGTTATGAGGGGCACAGCTGTCTGATCACTTCATTGTCCCTCAGGGGAACAGTCAAAGGGTCAAGATTAATGACAGATACATTTAAAGCATGTCAAAGGAAAAATATCCTGCATGTTTAAGCAGCCTTTGGAATTAACGGTTGCAGGAAGCCACGTGAGTGCATGGTATAGCTTGACATTTTAAAGAGCTGGATCACTTTATAAACAGTAATAGCTAGGAGGTAATATTTATATCTTGATGCTTGACAGCCTTAAGCTGAGTGATGGTGCTGGATTTTAATGGTGCTCAAGTCTTCGACTCCTCTTGGCACAAACAAGTGGGTCTAAAACAGCTGAGCCCTATCCACAGATAAGTCACAAATCTAAATGAAAGATGAGCATGCATGTAAATTAATTGAGGATTCAGGTAAGCAGATCATTCATCTTTTGGAAGAGTAACTGATGAGATATAGGAGCCCAAATCTCTTCTACTCAGACTGAAGCATGGGTGCTCTTCTGGGTTACCATAAACACTTTGTACCTGAATGTACGTGCTGTGGATGTTTTATACATTGTGCCTCACTGCCACAACTATACAAGGAAAAAGAAATATGTGAAGAAAAACAACCCAAAAGCCCAAATCCAAAGTAAAGCTCTGAAATAGTCTGTATGTCTAAGGCTAATTCCTGTTGCAGCTATATCGTGCATCCTTCCTGAAAGACTTGAATTCTGGCAAAAGAAATCCTATCTATTCAGTCTTTATTGCTTCTATATCAACACTATAGTAATTAATGAAGAGGCAACCTGCTGGAGTGAAGGTATTTGCCAGTGGTAAGTAGTCTTACCTAACACAGCTTATTGATGCAAAATACAATGTGCTCCTCAGGCTTATTTTGTAATCTTGTTTGGCCCCTGAAGAAATGCTGCCTGTTTCCCATCTCTTCTACTAGCCAGGGATTGTGAGTCAGTCCCATGTTCATCTATTCTTAGTCCATTAAGTAAAGAGTGTGAGACTTGCAAGTCACAGCAAAAAATGACAAAATGCAGGAAAAATTCCTTCCAGCTCTTCCAAGGGTTTGTTCTTTGCTCAGCCCCCTTCTATTCTCTCATCCTCTTGGCATTAACGTCACTTTCAGAGATCATATCCTATGTTAGCCCTTTATATGTTTTTCTTCTCTCTCCTTATGCCTGGCCATTTCTGTCATCCAGTCATTCAGCAGAACTATGGTCTCTGCTCCTCCAAGTGCCATTGCTGTAGGGGATCACTAATTTCTATCCCAGTAGTCCCCACTGTGCCATCCCCTTGCTGAAGACCTGAAGCAAAATGGGTGGTGTTTTCTTTGCTCCCTAGGTACTTGCTCAACTCCTGGGTGCACCAAGGATGCAACTGTGTCTTTCCCCACCGTGCTAAGGTACACAGTGTACTGCTGTCCTTGTATTCAGGGTCTGGTACCCAGACACAAGTCCCTTCTTCAAGAGCCTCCGCAGTCATGACACTACCTTCAGCCAAATAACTGAAAAGCTCGCATAGCAAAAGCTCTTACCACTTACCCACACTGAGAAACTCTGCTTATGGGATCAGATCTACTTGTGCCTTCCTCACTGTTCAATAACTTGGAAGGCAAAGGAGTTATGCAAGTTCATATGAACTGAAGTCCCAACTGCCTTTTATTAAAGTTATGCTCTTTTGTTTTTCTGTTTAAGATTAGGAATGGGCAGGAGAAATTAAACATTTAAATCAAGTATCCTTTCAAAATGCTAGCCAAACCCGCAGTGGGCTTGTTTCGAGTGCATTGATGGTTTCTTCTTGAAGTATCCTGGCAAACAAGAGCATCAAAGTATTAGCAGTTCTATTTGAATTGGAGTTGGCTGAGAGTTTGCAAATGTGAGCAAAATCAGTGCAAGCCACTGTTAGTGTGTGTACTACTGCCAGGTTGCAATGAAAGCTCATGGCCAGTGCCTTTGAAGCTTACCTTAAACATTCCCAAAACTGCTGTCTGCAACCTAGAAGTCTGATGCAGACTGCAGGCTGAGATATAATGCCATATGCCTGACATGTGCGTTTACTCCCTGAATCCTCAGGTAGATGGAGAGTGGACAATAGGAGAGCAAAGACAATTTTCTTCTGTCTTTATCAGACTATATCCTTTAAGGAGAGGTACAGGAGGAGATTAATTACAATATGCCATGAAGGATTCTGGAAGGTTGTAACAATGGAAAACAAAGGGCTTAATATGCCAGCTGCTGCAAATTAATATGGTTTCACTAAGCCAATAGACTCCTGCCACCATAGCACCAGCTGGGGAAGGACCCGGCCCTCTATCTTTCACTTACATGAGTTAAGAAACAGAAAGATCCAGTAACATGCCTCTCTGCTGAGTCAATAGAGTAAGAACCTTTCTTTCCATGTGCATTAGTTTTGCAGCTATGGCAACAGTGTATGCGTGAGGAAAGGGAGCGCTTAAAATAGGCTCCTGCTTCTAGTTGGAAAGAGCTGACAGCAAACACGTGTGGTCACCCGAGAACAGAGAGGGAGGCAGGGTGCTATTCTCAGCCTCCCTTTGGGTCATCTGCCCCTGGCTGGTGGAGGCTGTAAGCAGGGAGGTTGGATGCGCCCGGTCACAGCAGAAGCTTTGGTGTGCTTCAAAGCCTTCTCCAAAGCTTTGAGGTTTCCTCTTCCATGCCCCTTCCCACCATGCTGTGGCTCATCTGTGAGCAGGCCAGGACTTGTTCATCAGCAAGGAACTTGTATGATGCTGGTCCATGGTGAAGGGAATCGTTCATGATTGGCAGGCAGGCTGGTCTCTTCCATAGCAGTATTGCAAGGTCAAGACAAACCTCACTGTGCAGTAACTCAAAGGTGTAGCAGAAGCAGGACAGGAGCATGTCCTCCTTCTGACTCTAGCTCTACTACACTATTTCAGAGAGAGGGGAAGGCAAGGGAAGTGGAAAATAGTAGCTTTGGCTCATAAGCTGTAACCTGTTTTGGTTGCTGTTAATTTGGCATTGGCTGTATTGTATGCTATTATTAGGCTCTCTATTCCCCTCTGCAACAAATTAGGGCTTTCACATCTGCCTAAAAATAAAACTTTCCTGTCTGCTGGCTAACTAGCAAAACCAGAATGCAGCATATGTGTAATAAAGATGCACAGCTGTTCTGTCTATGAACTCAGGAACGTGTCGGGGGGGTTTGTTAAGGAGCTGGTAGGTACCCAGCAGGGAGAAGCAGTATTGCCAAGAAACTGCCAGACTTAAGGCATTGTAAGGAGATGGTTACAAAAGGTGAAATCAGAAGGAACCATCCAGGAAGATTAAAGAACTGAACTAGGAGAATGTCAGCTTGTTTTAGTTGGTTCTTTAAGCTGGTCCAGAAAGGTGACATTCTTGATTAAAGAGGAATGGTCATAAGGGAAGGTGTAATTCTTACAGAACTGTGTTAACTCCCTGAGACCCCCTAAGCTTCTGAGCATTTGCAGCTCTCGCTTTCTGCTCCTCTAGTCCAACAGCTTGTATTATACTTCACACCAGAGCTGTGACTCTGCCCACCCTTTGTAGACAGTCCCTATGTGTGAAGCAGCATCTGCTGCCATGGCCAAGAGAGGAGATGGCTCCTGCAGGCACCTATAGCCGGGGCTGCACTCCAACACCAGGCACAGCTCCCCTTTGCCCTTACCTGTGAGCTAGAGAGAAACGTGCATCATTGGTGGCTTGCCATAAAAGTAAGGTCACATTAAATATATATGTGTATATATTTAATATTAGAGCATTTCATTACATTTCTTATTCTAAGCAGCCACTCTGTGACTTTCCATCTTGCTGAAAACATGGAGCAAAAGGAGTAGGATCTTCAGCACATTATATTGTTGCAGCAACCACGTGCTTGGTCAGACTTTTATGATCTCCAAACTGCTGCTTCTGCTGTTCAACGTGCTCCTAGCAATGACTGGGTGACATGTAATACAGTATGTGTGTTTCCATTCTTTCCGTGGCTCAAATAGGCAGGCATCCTCAAGAGAGCCAGTTTGAGCTGGTCGAGCTTTTTATCACCTGACACATTTAGATATGCTCTTTAGATAAGATTAGCTAATGAATTTCCTCTGACACTGGTATTTACTCTGTCTCTGCATTAGTTACGTTTTTGTCATGTGGGAGCCTTGCTTTGCTCTTTTCCATGCTGGTGCCTACATGATGTATTAATACTGAAGGCTGTTATGTAGGCAGTAAGCATTTTTTTTCCCTCTTCCAGAAATCAGTTAAATAGAAATGATCTGTTTTACATTTGCATCTGGCCCCAAAGTAACAGCATAGAATTGTTAACTAGCAAAACAATGGGCTGCAAAGCATTTTTTGTTTTTGAGATAAAAGAGGAAAAAATGTGTTAATCAGATTAGTGTAAAATGTCCTTACCATGTTCATTCAGATGTGTTGGGGCCATAGTAATTAGTCCTTTTAATTCCTTATTTTACGTACGGGAAACAGTCATCTCCGAAGGTAGGAAAACCTGACTCCAAGGTCACTCAGGGTATCCTCTCAAAGCTCTTTCCCCATCAACAATGTTTTCCTGGTACCTGGAGGATTTTCCTGGGAGGAATCAGTGGAGCCCAGACTCCGGATTACCAGATACAGAGTCAAGCTACCAGACCATGCAAGAACAAACCCCAGACATAACGCTCTTATTTGTCTCCTTTTCCTCTGACTTACATGACATTTCACAGCAGTGACTGCCAAACTTTTTCCACTCAGACTTTAGCACTGGTTTGGTGACAAACTTGGTAAGATCAGCAATTTTCCATGTCTTGTAAATGAAAAACTGGTTTTGAAGCTGACTAAACCTTTCCATTCAAAGATGCATTTTCAGGGCTTTTTTTACAGCTTTGGAAGCCATAAACCTTGGTTCAAGGGTGATGTTTTCTAGGCCGAGAATCCTCATCCTTATAAGACACAATAGCGTTAGTAGGACCCTCACCCGTGGCTTTTCCCGGATGTTGTTGGCCCCCATATTTAATAATTCCCTATGCTGGTTTTCATGGCTTTTATCTTGCAGCATGCTTCTCTATGCCTTTTGGAAGTGCAAGACCAAGACAGCGCTTATCAAAGAGGGGAAAATCCTGCATATTAAAGTACTTGGGCTTTGCAAGTTGAAAACAAACCACTTTGATTAGAAGCATGAATTATTCAAACATGTAAAGCACAAGGATACATTTGAAAAAGAGAGTTTTATTGCTAAAAACAATGGCTTTAAGTTCATTAAAACTTAACACACAAAACATGAGGTTCCAGAGCCCTGTTTTCATGTGCTAAATTGTATTTGCAAAACCAGACCATTTTTCAACTAAGAAAAACATTTTTGTCTGAAAAATACTGATCTGTGGTAATGCCAGAGGCTGCCAAATATACCTTGTCTTATCTCTCCTGACTTCCCTACCTTTCTGATGATAGAAAAAGCAGCAGCTTTCCCTGTTCCTGATGAAGATCTAGTTTTCTGAGCCAATGTCAATAGTGCTACTAACATGCTATTTTCCACACACAAAAAAAGAAGTTTCAGAGCTTTATTTGACGTTGGTGAATGTGCGTAAGTGCAAAAGTCAGATTACACAGGTATAAAGTGGACAATAACTGATTTTTGTTTATAAACTTCCTATCTAAATATTATAGGAACTACCAAAGCTTAGCAATAGGGTAAAGAAACGATATCATGAACTGAATCTGTATTTGTAATAGACTTTGAAAGGCTGCTATTAACCTCTATTAATGGCAGGGTATAAAGAAAATCACAGCAGTGACTCACTCATGTTCCCTGAGTCCTGAGTGCTTTCGGTAGGAACGTCCTGCCTTGGACACAGCTCCTGCTGTGAGAGAGTAAGGAACAGGTTGTGACTCAGCACAGAGGAAGATCTGTACGAACTTCCCCGTGCTGAATCAGAGAACCTGATGAGAAGAAAACTGCTTTGCACTGACGGGCAGTAGGGCTGGGAGCCTGTGGGGATTTAACGAGTCCAGCTTTGTAGTGCAAAGCAGCACTGGTTGAAGATGATGGGCTTTTGACAAGTGCATCTAGTGACAGGATGGGGGAAAGGCTTCAAGTTGTCAAAGGGAAGGTTTAGAGTAGACATGGAAGAAAAACTACTTCCCTGTGAGGGTGCTCAGAGAGCTGTGGCTGCCCCATCCCTGGTAGTGCTCAAGGCCAGGTTGGACACAGGGGCTTGGAGCAATCTGATTTAGTGGAAGGGGTCCCTGCCCGTGGCAGGGGTTTGGAACAGGATGAGCTTTAAGGTCCCTCCAAAGCCTTCTTCCCCATCCTGCAACAACTTCCCTCATGGGCTGCCTCCTGGTGTAGATTGTCCTTGGCTTTCCACTGGCATACACTGTGCCTCTGGGAAATGTATGTGGAAAAGAGTGAAGTAGTTCAATAAAGATGGAAACAGAACTGAATCCAACCCCCCTGAAATACTCTCTTTGTAATACACACTTGAGTCGAGCTCTTTGGCATGTTTGACATAAATATTGCCTCACATTCCTTTTCATGATTTTATCTCTATCAATAAAAAGTCTGTTGGGATCTATAGGAGGGATGGGAGTTTCTGAAATAATAGCATTCAAATAGCTTCAAAGCAAAAAAAGAACAAGGTCGATAGAAAATCCCTGTTTTTCATGGGGGGAGAGAATGAAAATAGATAAGGGGCCTGGGTTTCAGAGCTGAGATCTGTCTGTCAGTCGAAAGCTGCTCTGCTCCAGTAAAACAACATAACTGATGGGAAGAGTTATATTGCCCATTTGCCCTTTCTGACAATTTCCTTGCAGATGGATTGGCTGGAGCATGCAGTGGAGTGCACAGACCTTGCTCTGCTCCATTTGATGCTCCTTCTATGAAAACAAACCTCTTGGTTCTCCAGCAAGACCTCCTCACACTGTCTCCATCATCACCTTGCTGTTATTCAAATACTTGGGCTGATTTACCTTTTCAAGTGTCTTTAGATGGTTATTTCAGGCTGTGTTCCTAATTATTCTTTTAATGGCAGTATTCTCATGTTATAGATGTATTTGTTTAAATCCTGGCTGACTTTACGCTGGTAGTTTTTTAAAGGAAGAAGAAAATGAAAATCATAATCGGGATGCTTGCTAGCTTTTTTTGGCATAGATGCCAATCCGGTTTAGCTGGCACACAAGTGAGCAGTAACTCTAGGATTATGTGCTCCTTTAGTCACCCAAATCATTACTGTTTTTTATTGTGTGATGTTCCAGCTATCTGCTTTGTAGTTCATCACTCAACAGAAGAGAGCAGGGCCTCTCTTTTTGTTCAAGCTCTGAACACATCCTTTCTGCTCCTCAATAGAGACAAGGGGAATGGATGAATCAAAACCTGTGGAAGCCTTCACCTATGCTTTACCCTGATGGAACGCTCTCTCAATACTGTCATGCTTATATTTTACTCTCCTACTGTGGAATGAGAACTGTACTTAAGATAGCAAGTATTTTCCTGAATAATTTAAATTGCTATGTCTGGGATTTTAGCTCTTGAGCAGGCTTAATGGGTGATATGAACAGGTTATAACTAATGATGATACAGATGGTGCATCTCCAAGCTTGTTTTCCATGCCTTTTTGTTATTGGGCATCCTGAGGCTTTGTCTGAGTGATGTTGAATTAGGCATTTTCACAGCCAACAGACTGTGGATCTGACCCAAAATGGTGATTCCTGAAGATGATGAGGATAGTCACTGAGCACAAGGGAAACTGGGCATGGAAGGAGATGGATAGGGAAAATCATGTGTTAGAAGAGCCAATTTGGGAAAGCTTTCATTGAAATAAGTAGAAAAGACTTTGGGTTTATCTCAACCAAATGCAGATCACCAGCCTGTTTTGCTCTTGTCCTCTAAACCTTTTATTTTCAACAGTCTCAGCCTAAGTGGTTCCTGTAAACTAGACTTTGGAATTGAAACCAGACTAGTGCTTGTGCTTGCTTTTGGGGAATTAAGTTTGGTCCAGGTATCTCCTTTGATTAAATGGAAGCAGCTGGGAAAATGGTCCATATCATAGCTCAAAGGCTGAAGGGATGACCAGGGATGGCAGCAGTCAGCACAGCCCAGCACCTGCCTCACCACACTGACTTTAAAAGCACAACTGTGATCTCCCGCCCAGCCAGAGAACATGGGAATAAAAGAAATCCCCCTCTCAGACCTTGCTCAAAATCCTCCCAAGTTCAAGTTTACATTCTTTAACTTGTAATGCTGGCGCTGCGAGGGCTGCATGCACAAAAGGAAGAATCAAGAAGAAACGAGAGACAGAAAAAGCGTGTTTAAGGCACAGCTGTTTCCTCCTTCCTTCAAAAAAATGATTTAAGCACCTTATAACCAAAGGGAGAAAAAATGTTGGGTTTCAAAGTGAAATATGTCCTGTCAAAAAGGCTGCTATAAAATTGCCCATTATTATTCGGTAAGATAATCTCTCACAATTTCTGCTTAATGATTTAGGATTTGGGTTTTTCTTAACCAATCATTCTCAAAATTTCCATTGCAGAGAGAAAGAAACTAGGCATTGGTGACAGCCCTTGTGAGAAAAATAGGAACAGTGAGGAAAAACTGGGGCTTTTGCTTACTATAGTGCCTTGTCTCATAGATGGGGAAAAATACAGTATGATCAACTGCTTTTGTCAACAGTTAAAGATGGGATGAGAGCACCTTCCCACCTGAAGAATGGGAAGTTCTTGGCTAAGGTTCATCCTCCCCAATATTAGATACTTAAGTCAGTCTACAAAAATAGAAGAAGGAGGAAGTGAGAAATTCATGGTTTAAGCAGACTGAGCCATCCTCCAGGGAAGCTCCTGTTTCTCCATCTACCTGAAACCCTAAAATGAGCATGTTCTTAATGCAGGAATCACACCTTGGTCACAAAATCAGGTGGGACAAAAGCAAGATCAAATCTTTTACAGACAAGAGAATGGATCTGGAAGCAGAGCTGGTTTTAAGCAGTACTTGAGTTCTGTGCATCTCACTGCTGCAGCCTTGCACTCACTCATACACAGCTCCCTGCATGGCTCCAAATGGGGCTGGGGAAGCAGGTTATTCTGATGGTAGGCACTGTTTCTTATTTATGTATTGGCTATTTCTCCCTGCTCTACTTTCAAGTCATCTGTAAGAGATGGCTGCTGGGAAGTGTTTAAAGCTGCTTTATCCTATGGCGGGGGGGGGGGGGGGGGGGGGGGGGGGCCCACAAGGCCCCCCGGACCTTGTGGCCCCCCCCCCCCCCCCCCCCCCCCATTTAAAGCAGGCACCGGAGGAGAGCAGCAAAGAGGCCAAGAAGGAAACTGGGAGCAGGT
>NDXB01007049.1:0-15007 GCA_002631895.1 Agapornis roseicollis
CAAGAAGGCAGGAATGCAACAACACTGAAACCAACAAGCTCAGGCTCACCCTGAGCCTGACTGCCCCAGGATAGCTACAGACTTGCCAACTCCTGGGTTTCTTTGAAGCCTGTGAGCTCCAGAATGAGCTCTTCTCTCATTTCCCCTCCTACAGTGACAGGACATTCCCAAGGCTTCTGTGACACAAGACCTCAGTGCAGGGATTTCTCTGTGTCCTACCTCTCGCACCAGTCGTCCCGTTTTTGCATCAAGCACAAGGATTTTATTGGAAGCAGTGGCCACCAGGAGCTCGCCTTGAGGCACAGGAGCAAAGCAGACTCCCACTGCAGAGTCCAAGGCTGTGCTGTTCATATTGAGGATGCTGATGTCCACCCTCAGCAGCTGTCAAACAAGGAGATACTGACAAATACTGCAGCAATACAGCAGAAGCCCCAGAACTGCTCTCGTGGCTCTCCCAGCACAAGGCTATGGAACCCCCCAGACCTTTCCTTTCCCTCCTGATGAGGGGCTACAGGGTCTGGGCAATGTCCCTGCTGCCAAGGAGAACAGCTCACAAAGACAAGTTGGAGCTGACAGTCTACACAACACCTCTTCAAATCATCTTTCTAGAGGGGATTGAAGCTGGAGAAGAAACCTTCATAGAACCATAGAAAGGTTTGGGTTGGAAGGGACCTTAAAGACCACCCAGTTCCAAACCCCTGCCATGGAGGGGCTTGACTTTGTTGTCTCTGTCTCACAGAATGGAAAACCAACCTCACTGTAAGCACCCTGAGGATGTGCCTGCTGCACAGTAAGGGCCCTCACCAACATTGCTGGTGCCCAAAGCCCTTGATCCATCCCATCTGATGCAGCCCATGGGAATTGCCTTTCCTGCTCACAGCACCCTGCAAGCCCATGCTGCCCTCCCACCCTCTCCTCGGACGAGGGGAGCCCGCTGGGTACCTCATCCAGTGAGCAGGCCTCCATCACAGTCACAGCGTACTTGGAGGGTCCCACGAAGGCGAGGAGATGGCTGTCCCCACTGACCACCAGCACATCGGGACTGCTCCCAGCATCCCGGGCCACCACATTGCCTGAGGGCCACGGCCAGAGAAAGGAAAGAGAGGAGCAAAGCCAGTGCTGCAGCCAGCTCACCCTGTGATGGCGCTGCTGGCCCTGCAGCTTCTCCATCAGCCCTGGGTTAAGGTTCTGGCCTCGGAAAGAAGCACCCTCTGTTGTAGGAGATCCTACACGTTTTATCGGCAACACTCAAAGTTGCAGACCTCAAAGACAAGGTCTGGAGTCACAGCTCATTGCTGGACTGAATGTGTGGTGTTTGCAAGGAGAGCAGAACAAAGTCAAGGGAATAAATGGGTTTTAGTGGGGTTTTTTTAACGTTACAAGAAACTGTGAAGGTGAGGTCTCAGCTGCGGCCTGGCCATCTGAACCCTGCGTGGAATGAAGCCAGTGCCAAACTCCTCTGTGCTGATGTCAGCCCAGCAGGCAGAAAGACCCAAAGGTCTAAAACTCACTGA
Organism: Agapornis roseicollis; assembly: GCA_002631895.1. Lineage (NCBI taxonomy): Eukaryota > Metazoa > Chordata > Aves > Psittaciformes > Psittacidae > Agapornis > Agapornis roseicollis. The sequence continues at coordinate 1,515 of NDXB01007049.1, forward strand.
AATCACAGCAATCCTTGGGTTTTATTCCACTGCCAAAATTCTACTGTCCTGTCCCTGGAACATGGCCAGGCAGGGAACAGGGTTCCGGAGCAGAGCCAATGTGCGAAGGTCCAGCTGCAGCACTGACGCCACACTTGGGTGATTTATCTCTCCAAGCCCCTATTCCTTCTCACATACGTCAAGACCGTTTTGCTTGGGGCAGGATCCTCCTCTTTGTACAACAATGGAACTCCCTTTCCCTGCCCAAGCTTCTCCTACTGCCACAGCTAATTTCGAAAGGGTGCATTAAATGTGACATTAACGTTTCCAAACTGCCTTGCCCCTGTACTGCTTCCCCTGCCTGGAGCTCTCCACCTTCTCTGCTCATCGGCACAGCTGAAGGCAGGATTAGGGAAATGGTCTAGTTTAAACAAACTGCACATCCACAGGATGGAAGGATTCAGGGCTCGGGCATGAATAAGTGTCTGTGATTCCAGCTTGTTCATGAAATCGCAATGCCAAGCGAGTGGAGAGTGTTTGAATCAGGAGGGGTAGGGAAGGGGTGGCAGCCACAAGGGTTTGCTCACCCATTAACACAAATGTCACAGCTCAGAAGATCCATCCGAAAAGCTCTCCGAGTCAGGTTTTGATTTGGTGCTAGGATGTCTGTGCTCATAAAAGAAGAAAGGCAACCCACAGCCCCAGAGTCTTACCCAGGACTCGCAAGACGTGGCTCTTCTGTGCCATGCAGCTGTAAAGAGCCAGACTTCCCTGCAAACAGGAGCTGAACATGAAATTGCCGTCTGGAGAGAAGGTCAGCCCAGTGATAACAGCGTGGTGCTGTCTGAAAGAAGGTGGAAAACATATAACAGGGGAGGGGAAAGAACAAAACCCACGGCCAGAAAACAGGAGCAATGTTGAGCACAACATACTGAAGAACCCAGGAGAACAAAGCAATCAGGGGCAGGACCCCACCATGCTCGTGCCTACAGCAGCCCAGGGCAATCAACACTCAACCTTTATGGAAAACCGAGCAGCAAGCTCAGCACTCCAGCTGTGCATGGGATGTGCTCCCCCTCTCTCTGGAGCGTCCTCTGCTTCCCATGCTGCAGCTTGCAAGGGCTCCCTGTTCAGCTGCTCTCTAGGACAAGTTGGCCCTACTGTGGGCCAACTGCCCACTGGGATGTCACAAAGAAAGCCCTCAGAGCCTTCCCAGGTTGGATTTTTCCCACCCAAAGCAGGCTACCTCTGCCTGAACACCACTCAGCTGGTACCTGAGCATTGTCAAGCCCAAGAAAAGCCCCTTTCCCACCTCCATGATTACCACTGTGGCTCTTGCCAGGACAGCCCTTACTTGTGCTCCACCAGGAGACCGGAGGTGGCCAGGCTGAAGGTCCACACCATTCCGTTGTCAAAGCCACAGGCCAGCATCTGCTGCGTAGGGTGAAAGGCCACAGCACATGGTGCTCCCTCTGCAGCTGTGAAGTCGTACAGCTGGGGGGAAGAGACACAGCACAGGCATGAAGCTGGATAAAGCTCAACTAAAAAGCCTCAGACCTCCATCATAAGCATGTCTTACAATAGAAATCTGGTCCTGGCTGGATGGAGCTGAAGCTCAATGAAGTCCTGGCATTTTAAATTAAAAACCCTTGGTTATTATGCCTCGTTAAAAGCAAGATTCTACATGAAAGCTGGGCTTTGGACAAGGGCCTGTAGGGACAGGACAAGGGGGAATGGCTTGAACCTAACAGAGGGGAGACTGAGCTGAGCTCTGAGGCAGAAGCTGTTCCATGTGAGGGTGCTGAGGCGCTGGCACAGGGTGATGGCCCAGAGAAGCTGTGGCTGCCCCATCCCTGGCAGTGATCAAGCCCAGGTTGGACACAGGCTTGGAACAACTTGGTCTGGTGGAAGGGGTCCCTGCCTGTGGCAGGGGGTTGGAACTGGATGGGCTTTAAGGTCCCTTCCAGCACAAACCTGCCTGTGATTCAAAAGATGGAGGAAATGGAAATACAAAACCTTCAGGAGCTAAGGCCAAACTCTGCATTAAGCTAAACCTTTCAGAATTCCATTCTTCCAGAATATTTCTTGCCCATGTCCCTTATGCTCCAGAGAGGACATTTAAGGGCTCTCGAACTGCAGAGCTTTGGTAACTGGAACACAGACCAGGGAGACTGTTAATACATATAAGACACCTTCCAAGCCTCATCTCACCCACCTGCTGCATGGAGACAAGGTCCCAAACCCGGATGGTGCTGTCCTGAGACACTGTTGCCATCTGCTTCCAGACCCCCTCCATGGAGAAAGCCAGAACGGAGTCCTCATGAGAGCGCATGAGGGTGTTGGAGTCCCAGGACTGGAGGTCCAGGTAGCCCAGGTAGCCAGCAGCTGTCGTGCACAAGATTCTGTGGCCATCCGGGCTGATGCACACACAGCTCACCGGAGCCTCATGCTCTGGGGAGAGAGCCAGGAGTCAGCAACCACCCCCGGGAAAGGAGCAGGAGCAGCTGGAACACAGCTACCATTCACATTCAGTAACAAGCATCCCACCATCTGAAGGCTGGATGCTTGCAGGTTTGAGTTTAGTGATAAATCTGTCTCTGCCCTTTCTAGAAGCCCCCGGGCTCTGCTGTTATGGTGACTGGTTCAAGAATTGAGAAGAACTGCTTGCTTTCTCCCCTAATTTTCCATGGAGAGATGAGCCATAGGTACAAGGGTACAGAAATCAAGGCAGAGTGCCTGTGTTCATCCAGGAGATCCTGCCTTTCTCCTGTAAGTTACAAGAATGAACATCATAGAATCATAGAAGAGTTAGGGTTGGAAAGGACCTTAAGATCATCCAGTTCCAACCCCCCTGGATGAAGATCACCCAGTTCCAACACCTCACACTAAACCATGGCACCCAAGGCTTCATCCAACCTGGCCTTGAACACTGCCAGGGATGGAGCACTCACAACCTCCCTGGCCAACCCATTCCAGTGCCTCAGCACCCTCACAGCAAAGAATTTCTTCCTTAGATCCAATCTAAACCTCTCCTGTTTCAGTTTGAACCCATTACTCCTTTTCCTGTCACTGCAGTCCCTAATGAAGAGGCCCTCTCCAGCATCCCTATAGGCCCCCTTCAGATATTAATAAAGCTTGTTGGAGTAGAACAGAAGACTTCCAAGCCAGCCACCCCTACTGACAGCAAGCACAAAAGATGCCTGAGAATTGCTTTAGGAGAGAGACTGAGCTCCTATGAATAGCTTCAGGAGACACAGCAGTGGAGCTCTGGCTTCACAGCAGCAGGCTGAAAGAGATGGGGAGCTCAGAAGCTCCCAGCTCTACTCACCTGCCTCTGCAACAACAGCCGAGAAGTCCAGCGGCCACAGGCGCAGGTAGCCATCCTCTGAACCCGTGGCACAGAAGTGTGAGGAGAAGCTAATGCTGTTTATAGCAATCCCAGCGCCTGAAAAACCAAAAACCAACCGCACCTTGCACAGTCGCAACAAGAAAACTCAGGCTGAGAGCTGCCCCATGCCAGAACAGTCCAACAGTCCACCTGCACCTCAGGAATCCCACAATGAATCACAACAAAGGCTGAACAGTCTGAACAGCCCCTCTCAGGTCTCACGCCATGTCCCTTTCCAGGACTCCTCTTTCCCATAAGCAGTGAGCCCTTGAGCCCAGAACCCCCCCATGTGCTGGGCTGCATCCCCAGAGCCTGAGCAGCAGCTCAGGGAGGGAGGGGATTGTCCCCCTCTGCTGTGCTATGGGGAGACCCCCCCTGCAGTCCTGATCCAGCCCTGGGGCAGCAGCACAAGAGGGACCTGGAGCTGTTGGAGAGAGTCCAGAGGAGGCCATGGAGCTGCTGCGCGGGCTGGAGCAGCTCTGCTCTGGAGCCAGGCTGAGAGAGCTGGGCTGGGGCAGCCTGGGGGAGAGAAGGCTCCTTAAGGGGAGACCTGAGAGCAGCTCCACGGCCTAAAGGGGCTGCAGGGAACCTGGAGAGGGGCTTGGGACAAGGGCCTGTAGGGACAGGCCAAGGGGAATGGCTTGAACCTGAGAGAGGAGAGACTGAGCTGAGCTCTGAGGCAGAAGCTGTTCCCTGTGAGGGTGCTGAGGCGCTGGCACAGGGTGATGGCCCAGAGAAGCTGTGGCTGCCCCATCCCTGGCAGTGCTCAAGGCCAGGTTGGACACAGGGGCTTGGAGCAACCTGGTCTGGTGGAAGGGGTCCCTGCCCATGGCTGGGGGTTGGAACTGGGTGAGCTTTAAGGTCCCTTCCCACCCAAACCAGTCTGGGGTTCTGTGATTCCAAAACTGTGGGTTTGATTTCACTGGTGAAAGCACTGGTGAAAGCCAGCACTGGTACCAGGAGGACACCCAAGGACATCCTTTCATCTCCTCTTGCGTGCTTTCTCACCCATGAAGCGAGAAGCACAGTTACACACATCTCAAAGGGGCTTGCTGTACATTAATCAGCTCAATTTGCCAAAGCCAACTGGGCACTAGCTTTTGAGATATGAGAGCAAGAACACTTGAAAGTGAACTCTTCCTGCTGTTAAAAATCAGTGCAAGAGCTGAAAGCTGCAAAGCTTTGTACACAGCAACAAAGACTTCCCAAACCCCCTGCGCAGGCTGACAAGTGAGAAACATCCCCAAATTCATCTTTTTTAAGGGGCTGCTTAGCTCTTTTTCCATCTCTACATTAAGGCTCCCATCAGCAAATTAAGACTTTTTCATGTTTCTAAAAGTGGTGATTCTCTGAAAGTGCAATCAGCATTTTAGATGCTAAAATCCTTTCTTAAAATGATACTCTGCTGTATTAAGGATTATTTGAGGTACTCAAGAGGCAAAGAGCTACAAATGCTCTAATTGCCCCAAAATAGCCCTTAGCAGTAGGTAAACCGCTGGTTTATTTGACCAGGGAGGGGAGTTCATTTCTGCCCCCCGATGATGATGGGGTGCTCCTGGCTGGTCCCTCCTCCCTGCAGATGCTCCTACCTGCCTTGTCCTGGGGCGGTGCAGGCAGCAGTCGCCGTGCGCTCCTCACGCTCAGGTTCTGGTAGTCCACCTCCAAGATGTGGCCACTCTTGCTGCAGACAAAGCTGTAGAGGAGAAATATCCCTGCTCTGGCACTTAAGCTCCGCTTAACCAGGGTTAAGAGGGGCTGCGTCAGTGTGGTTTAGTAAAAACCCAGCTTGGTTCAGCCATTCGACTGCCTGATGGAAAGCAATTCTGGTTCATTGCAATGTAATTGGTCAACCAGGTCCAAGGGCAAATCCACAGCCAAGAGCTTCCCACTCTATTTCCTGTCCTTGTGAAAGGTTAATTAATAAAAGAGCTAAAAGCTCAGCATAGACCTCAGAAAAGAACCTCTCTGCACACAGCCCCAGGGAAGACAGGGCCAGCTGAGCTGACAGCTCTGCTTGTGGTATGTGGCAGCAACAAAGGCCTGGCTTTGATGGTTAAAATAAAACAAGGGGGAAAAAACTGTGTATCTGTCTATATGCAAGAGGATATGCACCACACTGCCAGCAGAAAGCAAAACACAGGCCTCAGGTGGGGAAGAAATTCATTCAATATGGCAAAACATCGGTATAGAACCATAGAATCATGGAATGGTTTGGGTTGGAAGGGACCTTAAAGCACACCCAGTTCCAACCCCCTGCCACAGGCAGGGACCCCTTCCACCAGACCAGGTTGCTCCAAGCCCCTGTGTCCAACCTGGCCTTGAGCACTGCCAGGGATGGGGCAGCCACAGCTTCTCTGGGCCATCACCCTGTGCCAGCGCCTCAGCACCCTCACAGGGAACAGCTTCTGCCTCAGAGCTCAGCTCAGTCTCCCCTGTTTAAGTTTGAACCCATTCCCTTNGCCTCAGCACCCTCACAGGGAACAGCTTCTGCCTCAGAGCTCAGCTCAGTCTCCCCTGTTTAAGTTTGAACCCATTCCCTTGTCCTACCACTACAGTCCCTAAAGAAGAGAACGACAAGAGGAAAATCGTATTTCTTATCTGTTCTCAAGCAGTCCAATCTCTTTTGGGAAGCAAAGTGCCAAACAGGAGAGAAGCTCTCCCAGCTCCAGAAGGCACCCGATTCTAGAGGGAAAGCCCTGTGCTCATGCAGAGAATGCCAAGCATCCCCCCTGACCGGTAAGCCCCGTGATTCCCTCAGCCCCTTACAACGTGCGGTCCTCGCGCTCCCGCTCGGCTGCGTGCTCCTCTTGGAAGGCCAGGCCGGTGAGCTCCAGGGAACGGTACTCGCCCAGGTCGACAGGACAGGAGCGCAGCACTCCACTCCGCACTCGCCACAGCCTGATGTTGTCCCAGCCACAGGACACCATCCTGTCCCGGGAGAGGCTGCGTGAGCACCGGGGCAGGACTCTCCCAATGCCCCAAGGGCCACCAGGTACCAGTGAGGACATGAGCACAGCACCATGATTCTACCACCCAGGCTTGTGCCAGAATCAATGCTTTTGATGGATTTCCTTCGCACCCTACCTGGTATCATCAAAAGAAGTAATCTTCAAGGCCTGGATGTCCACATCTGTGTGTGCTTTGGCCAGCACAGCCACCTCTCCACCTCGGGTCACTTGGGCAGTGTTCCACACCACCACCATCTGAAGCAAGAAAAGATGCTAGAGAGGGACTCTTTATCAGGGACTGTAGGGACAGGACAAGGGGTGATGGGTTCAAACTAAAACAGGAAGTTCAGGTTAGATATAAGGAAGATATATATACTGTGCAGGTGCTGAGGTGCTGGCACAGGGTGATGGCCCAGAGAAGCTGTGGCTGCCCCATCCCTGGCAGTGTTCAAGGCCAGGTTGGACACAGGGGCTTGGAGCAAGCTGGTCTGGTGGAAGGGGTCCCTGCCTATGGCAGGGGTTGGAACTGGATGAGCTTAAAGCCCCTTCCAAACAAAACCAGTCTGGAATTCTGTGATTCTCTACTGGCAGAGCTGCTCAAACGTGGAAACCTTGGCAGCAAAAGAGCTTTTTGTCGCACAGCTGACCAGCTGCACACATGGGAACGTCCCCAGAGCTGGACACAAAGTACTGATAACAGAGTTGAAGCAGGGGAAATAACAAACCCTCACACAGAGGGTTCAGGACAGTCCAAGAGCTTTGTAAAGCTTCATGGGAATATGCTTCCCTAGCATCCATAATTACAGGTTCTGAATCCCAGGCCTGCCTGGCAACAGGGATCAGGCTTGGAAAGAAAATCCAGAAGAGTGGGAATTCTGGCCGCTGAGATATGAGATCTCTACCAGGGCTGAGCTGGTCTGTGAAAGCTGGAGGTAGCACAAGTCTGGCTGCACTGGCTCTCATAGGACTTTGATGTGAGATCACCTGTTCATAGTGCCCATCACGAGGGGCAAGTTTCCTTTTCCCAAAGGAAAGAGAGAGATGAGGGAAGAACTGCCGGTGATTTGATGCTCTGCATTCGGAAGTGTTAAATCCACCTCAGAGGTTGGGGGAGGATGAAGCATCACCCTGGGAGAGGTGGTCCTGGCCAGCTCCCATTCTCCCACCCTGTTTTCACCCGACGGGTCCCTCCTCCCCAGTTGCAGCTTGCTTGCTCCCGTGCAGCTCAGGGAGCACTGCCATGTCCTGGGACAAAGTAAGGGAGCAGTGTTTGGTTTTCCTGCAGGCAGCACCTGGTGAGCACCAGCACAGCTAATTGCTGGATAAGAACAGTCCCACTGATAAAGCAAACCCCCAGTCCCATGAAACAATTTCATTTTTGATGGCTACACATGGACTCTGCCTCATCCCCCACTTACAATGGTATATGGCAGCTTCAGTGCCCAGCATCCCTCCCAGCAGTGATGCCTGTGAGGCTCAGGACTGAAAGATTAAACCTCACATCTTGCCCTAAATGCTATAAAAAACCTCAAAGGATTTGGGACTCTGGTCAGTGCTGAACCTCCCATTTCAATTCCCATCCCTCCCTTACATGCTTGCAAACCTTCCAGCTCAAAATGCCACACAAACACATCACCCTCAGCCCAGTGGGCTGGAATGCTGTGGAGGCAATGGGTACAGGCAGAATCACACAGCTGCCTTCATCACCCCACCTGGGCTCCTAGCTGGGGCCATACCAGGGAGAGAAACAGCCTCCAAGCTCAAACTGAGCTGATCCCTCAGGCTGCTTCCAAACGGATTTGTTTGCTCGCTGCTGAGGAACATGTGCGTGGATGCTCACAAGCACCAACCAGAAGGTAAGTGATTTCTAAGGAGGTAATGAGAAAGGGAACTCCCTCTGACTGCAGTGAAGAACACATCTAGGAAAGCCCAGAGCAGAGCCTTGTTTGCAAAATAACTACAGAATCCTGGCACTTGCTCACCCACAGGGCAGGGAAACCTCCAAACCCAAACTCCAGTTCTCACCGTTTTGCCATGCCCATCCTTTCCAACGCCACACAGAACGGCTCCACTGTAAGAAAAGCTGCAAGAAGAGACACAGTGAAATGCAGCCCTTGGTATGCCAAATGCATCTCAACAGGGAATAAAAGGAGACAAGTTGTGAGGATGAGGAGGCAGCAAGACCTGAGGGATAAGCTCACGAAGAGCTGGTAGCATAAAGACTGGTTGCCAGCAGGGCTGAAGCAGAAGCTGTAATTCACCCCTCGTTTACCATGCAGGAATAGCATGGGAAAGCTGCCGTGCTGCAACACCTTACCCACCCAAACACATCCCTGCACTCAGGCCTAAACCCACCTCAAGGACAGGAGGGAGCGGACATGGGTTTTGAACATGGAGAGGCAGCTTCCCGTTGGGAAGTCCCAGAGGCGCACGACGCTTCGGGGACCAGCCTGAGCAGAAGCCAGCAAGGTGCTGCTCCCATTGAAGGCCAGTGCTGACACCTGCAGGAAGCACCGGGATAGAGCTGGGACTGGGGGTACATGGACAGTGCTGCCATGGAGCTCTGTAAGGGATTACACTCACCTTGTCCGTGTGCCCAATGAAGAACCTCTGCTTCCTGGAGTGGATCTGCAGGGTCACGATGATCGCATGGCAGGGGTAGACGACTGCAGTGTTGTTCTGAGCCCACAGTGCCTGCAGGACCCAGACAGGAATGAGAGGGCTGCAGATCCTCCACAGGTGCCCCAGGTCTTTGGGCTGGACCTGCAGGGGTTTCTTCCCCAGGAGCTCTGCACACATGTGCACATCCCATAGGAGTACTACTCTAACTCACAATGGAAAACTAAGAGCCCAGCTAAACTCCTACTTCATCCAGTGGATTTATTGCACAATCATGTCTACTACATGAACAGCAGATATAAGGAAAATGATGTTGGCATAGTCTTGAATGGACGAGCGGGACTGGAGGATCTACGTTTGCAGAGAGGGATGCAAAGGTGTGTGTTGCCTGGTTTTGGCCATCTAGCAGGATGCTTAGATGGTTTGTAATGCAATGGGATGGGTTAAAACCAACTGAATTATAGATCAAGTTGAGGATGCAGAGATTGCCTGCTGCAACGGGAAGAAGTGGTTTATTTCTGGGTCTCTCTTAGTTAAAGGCTGCCATCAGATGCTCAGTTATCAATAGAGGTATTTGTGGTGTGAGCTCCTGAGGGCTGATAACGGGGTCAGCATTTGGACTTGATTTTGCTGCTCCCAGCCAGTGAGTGTTGATGACCTCTTGGTCACCAGTAAAACGAAATGCCATTTTGTCTCTGGAAAGGCCAAAGGTATTTTGAGACATTATAGTATGGATTTCCTGCAGCTGGTAAGGCAACAGCCTGCTCCTGTGCTCATGTGGAGAGATCGCCATCTCATAACAGGCTCTCATCCAACACTGAACAAAACCTGGTGAACTGTAACAAGAGAGGACATGGCTTTGCAAGCCGTCTGTGTGGGTCATTTATGGTTTAATCTCTTCTGAACTGTTGCCTAGAGTTTGAGGCTGTGGAGTAAGTGACCAGGAAGCAGTGTGCTGGGATAACCAGCTCCGGTCAGGCAGTGATGGCTGGAGCAGGCGTGGGACTGTGCTGTGCCTTAGAGCCCCTCTCCTGCCCCCACAGCTTGTGTGGGGGCTGTTACCTACAGCTCAGTCCCATATATCCCCAAACGGATGCTGCTGCCTTATCTCCTTGTCCGTTTGCCCTATTCCCCTCTCCAGGCTTGCTCCATATCATTGCCTTGCTCCCATCACAGAATCCCTGGTTTGGGTTGGAAGGGATGTTAAAGCTCATCCAGTCCCAACCCCTGCCACAGGCAGGGACCCCTTCCACCAGACCAGCTTGCTCCAAGCCCCTGTGTCCAACCTGGCCTTGAGCACTGCCAGGGATGGGGCAGCCACAGCTTCTCTGGGCCATCACCCTGTGCCAGCGCCTCAGCACCCTCACAGGGAACAGCTTCTGCCTCAGAGCTCAGCTCAGTCTCCCCTCTCTCAGGTTCAAGCCATTCCCCCTTGGCCTGGCCCTACAGGCCCTTGTCTCAAGCCCCTCTCCAGGTTCCCTGCAGCCCCTTTAGGCACTGGAACTGCTCTCAGGTCTCCCCTTCAGGAGTCTCCTCCAGGCTGAACAAGCCCAGCTCTCTCAGCCTGATCAAAGTGGGTTGCATCATTACCAGGGGATCCCATCCCCTCCCCAAAGGCTTGCTGAGTTTATGAGGTGTAACCCTGGCCAGCTGCTAAGCCAAGAAAACAGGAGCCTCCAGTGTGAACTGCAGTAGTCTATAGGCAGGGGGGAATCTCACATGGGGAGGAATTCCCAAGATGGGAATTCTGGTTTAGTGGTGGCCTTGCGGTAAGGGTTGGACTCAATGATTTTAAAGGTTTTTTCCACCCTGGTTGATTCTATGACTGAACCAAAATGCCCTTTTCTTTGCCCAAACACAGACTGCAAGCCGAGCTCCTGCAAGGCGCAGCGCCACATGGAAACAATATGAAACCCTTTCCAGACTTCTACAAAGCATCTCTATTTTAACATGCTAAAACACAGAAGCCACAAGATCTAAAAGGTCCCCTGATTTCTAATTCACCATCATAACAGCAGAAGACTCATGCACGAACATAAGCTTGTACCCATCTGTTTTGGGGTCATTTTCCCTATCGAGCAGTGCATTCAACTTCCTTTCATACCTCCAAAGTCAATACCCTGGGCATGGGATTACAGATCAGCTCCCCAAACCATCCGAGCTACTGACCCACTTGGTGCTGCAGCCTCCAAAGCCAATAATCATTCTCAGCTTCAGGATGGGATCTGGTAAGAGCCTCTGGAATTAAAAGAGATAGAGCTGTTGTACGTAGAGCCAGACTGATGTCCTCTACCCTCCATCCCCATTACTGGTTTCTCTCTAAAGCACACGGGTTCTTTCCTGCTAGAGGGGATGGCTTTACAGTATTTAACCTGGCAGAAGCCACATCTGTCAGCAAGAGCTGGGATTTCCAGTGTTAAGCAGCTCTCCCACCCAGGCTTGGTTACAGCCAGCCCTTGCAGTGTCCCAGTGATACCCAGAGCCAGTGGTTGCTGGGGGAAGCACCAGACTCTTACCCGGCAGAGAGCAGCTCTCCTACTGGGCAGCACACCTGGACCAGGGCCCTTCCTGGATGTGCTCTGGGCAAATCAATACACACATTATTAGCTCAAGATCAATGCATTTGAACACAGGATCCCTCCCTTCAAGGTTAGCAAGTGGAAAGAAAAAAACTAACACCAGCAAAAGGATTAACTGAAGCTGCATCCTGTGTTCCCTCTGCTGCTTCAGCATCAGCAGTAAGCATCCCAAAGCCACCCTTGGGCTGCTGTGACTGCTCAGTGCTTCACTCACCTCCCCTGAGCCAGTGTGGACAGCTCGGGTGGCTCGTTTGCTTCTCTGGTGAGCATACACATGGATGCCTCCATCGCTGACTGTTGGAGACCGGCCACTGTCCCCCGCATTGTGTGACTTCTGACTCTGCTCTAGCTCCTGGTCCCCAGCTGGCACAGCTCTCGGGGGCCTGGAGGCTGTCAGGTGAACCTCAGGGATGCTCTTTGGAATGACAGGACAACAGTGTGGCATCTGAGAAAGAGCAAAGCCTCAGAGTGAGATCAGCCCTCCTTGAGTACCTTCCACCCACTGCAAAGGCAGAGACAAGGGCACCCACATGCCTCCCAAATGACTCTTCACAGCCATACACAAAGCAGCATGGAGGCAGAGTATCCCTGTGGGTACCCAGCTTGGCCAGGTGTGTTAACCAGCTGCTCTCCCTGTGCTCCCCATGTTGTCCATACACAGTTCATCTCCTCCAGAGAGCAAACCAGAGCCCCACTCAAAGAGCTGCTCTCCACTGAGCAGAGGCTAAAAGTACCAGCTCAGCACATCCCAGTTCAGAGCAGCAATGTGGTCACACTCCTCAATTTCTCCCTCTCCACAGTGTGAGAAGGATGGATTCTCACCATCTTCCTCCAAAAGCCCATCACCCTGCTCTCTGGTCAGCCAGCTGAGTACCAGCTCCCCATCACCAGTGGGGAATGGGAAATCAGGGGTGAGGGCAGCTGCTATGGCCCCAGCAGTCCAGACTCCACACACTGTTCTGCCCCAAAGGACACCTGATTGGTTTCTTTAGCCCCTAGTCCTTATTTCTTATCTATAATTTGAACACACAACTATTTGCTGCTTCAGCTGAGATGCAGAGGAGGTGTCTGGAGATTGTGAAGTGCTTGGCATTGAGCTCAGCTCTGCTCTGTGCTGGGCCACACTGAGCCACCCCATCAGTAGCTGCAGGGCTGCAGTCAACAGACTGTGCCTAGGTTGGGGTCACACCAGCCACAGACAACAAGCAGCAGCTTCTTAAATCAAGGCCCTCAAAGAGAAGATGTGGTGAAAAACACGGGAGGCAGAAGGGAAGAAGTTGCAGCCTCCTCCACAGGGCACTTACAGCTTTGGGACTGGTTATCTGCTGGAGGAGGGACAGTCGGTCAGGGACTGCACTGGTGAGTGCCACTGGCTGCTGCTGGATGGGATCCTCTGGGGCTTGGCCACCTGGGTGACACGAGGAGGAGGTTGGGCTCCCTGGGAAAACCAAAGCATCCAACCAAAGCATCCAACCCTGGCTGCCATCCCCAGCATTCCCACCTGCCACAGGGCCAGGACAGCTCTTCTGGATGGAGTCCTTTGGCAGCTTGGACCCCTCGGATGGGAATCTGAGCAAAATCAGAGGAAGACACTGTCACAGAGATACTGCACTGGCACCAAGCAATACCACTTGGTAACTCATGGCTTGACACAGGAGCCTCATCTGTCCTGTAAGATTTCCCCCTTTTGCCCCACTCTCCCCTAAATAAAGTATCTCCTGGGTCTGATCTACAGCATTACATTCCAGGGGTTAGCTTAGCACTGCACGTTATAGGTAATGTCACTAACCTGATGACTGTGATGAACTGCAGTTTGTGACCAACAGGGTTCTCTGGCAGAAAACTCCTAGAATCATGGAATGGTTTGGGCAGGGACAACTTCCACTAGATTGGGTGGGAAGGGACCTTAAAGCACACCCAGTTCCAACCCCTGCCACGGGCAGGGACCCCTTCCACCAGACCAGCTTGCTCCAAGCCCCT